>VXCM01006989.1:0-62341 GCA_014773175.1 Lucifuga dentata
ACTGTAAACGTTCTTGGGATAGGTAATCCATCATCACCAACAAGACGTGTATTCAGGTTTTTTAAAGGTTATGTTACCAGAATGTTAAGAATGCTAAGTTACCAGAATGAACTGAAACCAATGGAGGTCTGGAAGGTAGGAAAAACATTTTTAATTAACCGTTCCANACGTTACATGTATGAAAATTGAATGTATTAGGTTCAAACATGCAAAATGGGTGGTATGGTCCTTTATTTTTTACGTAAAATTAACCTTTGAGTAGCAAATCAAATCAATGCTGTGAAAAAGTGTTAACATGTTAAACTTACCATCTCCTTCATATCATGTGAAGCAACATGTGGTTTTCCATGTGATTCAGCTTCTGCTGTCATAGTTTTCTTCTTCATGGATCAGATGATGCTATGACAGGAAAGGATCCACATTCATCTTTGTTACTCTGATTTACTTTGACACCACAGAAACTACTTCCTGTTTGGAGTTTCTTTCTCCGCCCCCAGACATTTCTGACCAATAAACGGAGCGAGTGTTCTCACGTGACCTTTGCTGATACGTTTCGGGTGTTTGGCTTTTTTCCCGTGTAACGGGAACAATTCACGAACAGTTTGTCCTGATTTGGATCAGAACAAACTGGCTGCAGGTCTGAAAACACCTGAAACATCAAAACTAATACAATACAATACAATATAATACAAAACAATTTGATAATGAGGTACTATTCACACGTATGCGTTTAGTTCCTGTTTTAAAATTGGAACCAATTGGAAGCAAATTAAATTTTTGAGCATTTTATAAATACATATTTAATCAGTTTGTAAACGGAGAGTGCATCCTGTCAGAACCGTGTTTTGAAGTAAGATTATATTCCAGGTTTTGATCAGGTTGTTGGGATTGGAGACAGAAGTAAAACAAAAGTAAGACAGCTAGAGGCTGTTCAGGGAAGAGACAAGCCAACAATAATCAGAAGGTTGCTGGTTTGAAAACAGGGTGTATTCAAGTGCTCTTAAGCCCTAAAAAGCCTGTTTCTGGGTCAGAGGGCTGCATCTTCCTGTATGATATGATTTGAAGTTGATGATGTGATGAAGCTCAGGGCAGACGTACGTACAGGTCAGAGGACTTCACTTCTTCCCTCCCCTCCTCAGTGGCACTAGTATTACTGTATGTGTTTTGTTGTGGTAAATGAAGCTATTTTAAATACTGTAATGAAAAAGAAATAATATATGTATTTTAACATGTTTTCATTTTTTTTCAGTAAATTTTATGCCAGTAAAAACAGAAGAGTACTGTACTTAAAGTAAGATACAGAAAAAAAAACTGCAGGTGATGTCTAAATGTTTTATAAAAGAGGTTTAGTTTTTGTATAAGATGTGATATTTTGTGTGATTTGTCTATACTGTAGTTAAAATGAGAAACTGAATGTATTGTGACTGCCAAGAGGCCAAAATTGACTGAATAACTGATTAATGAATAAATAAACTACTGAGATTCTGAAACAGCCTTAATGTCCCATTATTATTATTATCAGGTTACTTCCTGTATGTTTTTACTACCAGTGAGGGCGTTTCTTCAGTGCTTTTCCTCCCACAATTAAATAACCTCACCATGATACTATGGCTATAATAAGCTGCTGTCTGTCAACATAACCAGCCATATTCACAGTGACAGTAACCTTTATCAAGTGGAATAAAGTGATTTGACACGAGGATCAACGCCTAATACCTGCNCAGTGACAGTAACCTTTATCAAGTGGAATAAAGTGATTTGACACGAGGATCAACGCCTAATACCTGCAGCACACTAACTGCAGAGACATGAATAAGATGTAGCATTATTACGCATTATGACAGGATGCTGCATCACATATAAACATGGCATAGCCTAAATCAGTGTCATTACCAAAGAAACAAGAACAAATTCACAACCATCACATTTACTCATACGACCAGCAAGTAAGCACAAATGCTGTAAAACACAAATAACACAATCAGATTCAACAGGCTTCTCCACAGATTCCAGCTACATAAAAATCCATCAGACTTACCAAAGCTGCTCATCATCTGAAGACAAAGTCCATCCTCCTTTCTGTCTTTAGAAAGAGTTTAACCACACGGCTGGACATTATCGGTGCGTTTCAGTTCCAAAATGTGAAAAAAAGCGTTATAAATCCATTTCTTCTCCTCCTTCAGCCATTGTGAGTTAAAAAACAACAGGGCTAAATAAAAATCTAAATGAAAAATCTAAATTCCTATATCTAAAAATCTAAATGTCAAGAAATAAAGTTTAAATAAACATTAATGCTCCGTTACCTGCTAGCTAGGTTTACTTGAGCTAGCTAACTGGCCCTCATCTTCTTCTTCTTCTGATGAATTTCTGACAGGCTGTACGCTGAGCGTCATGCTGCCCTCCGATGACGTAGGCCAAGGCCCGCTTACATGGCAAACTCGAAATCTGATTGGTTAAAGAATATGACAACCAACAACATTGTCCCATTAGCTTGAATAGCAGAGGGGATTCACTGGAGATTCTGAAGGCCTCAGGCTAGATTTTTACCCGGAGACAGCACAGGGGGAAAATCTGATTGGCTCTAATTTAAAAGCTCTAATTTATATGAGCTGCACTGAAAGCAGCAACTGAAGGAAAGAGTAGTAATGAAATGACGTTGATGAGAATGAACTTTGTAAAATACATATAGCATTAATTAAAATATATATATTAAATTATAAAAATACAATTTTCTAATTCTGACCATCTCTAGACCAGCAGAGAAGGCCTTGCTGGCCCTGACGGCCCATAGACTAGTTGTGTTGTTATGAATATGCTGTAGTTTTTGAGATGATGGTACAAAATAAGGATTAATACCATAATTTAACACAAGGTGGCACTATTGCATGATCTAGGCTCATTGTAGTTTTTAATTCAGCCCAACATTGATTGAGATTATCTAAAAGCTTAAAAATCAGAATCATAACATAAACACAAAATATGTAGCAGCACCATTCATTTAGTATCATTAACATTAACAAGGTTTCTGGCCTTTTTCAATTTATTATCCTATTTAAATCCCAAAATTCCCTCCCAGCAACTACAACAGGGTGTAGGATTGTGATGTTAATGTACATATAAGTTATAGTTTAAGTTTAACCTTCAGCCAACAGCAAACTCTTAAAGATTTATATCAAAATTTGAGTTGTGACTTTTTTCTTTTAGGTAAGTTTTCTGAAAAACAGTCAAAGATAGTTTATGAAAGTAATTATTTCATAGTCATTTTCTACAGGAAGTTGTGTTCTGCTCCGTGGTGCATAAGTGAATAAGTGAACTTATTTAAATTGTAACTGTATAGATTTCTTTACCGGAGCTTTTTCACGGCGGACGAACATTTCCTCACACAAAGCTGATGTGAGCAGCAGCAGAGTGACATGAAATGAGCAGCAGCAGTGTGACATTAAGTGAGCAGCAGCAGCAGTGTGACGTGAAGTGAGCAGCAGCAGTGTGACGTGAGCAGCAGCAGTGTGTGACGTGAAGTGAGCAGCAGCAGTGTGATGTGAGCAGCAGCAGTGTGTGATGTGAAGTGAGCAGCAGCAGTGTGACATTAAGTGAGCAGCAGCAGCAGTGTGATGTGAAGTGAGCAGCAGCAGTGTGATGTGAGCAGCAGCAGTGTATGACGTGAAGTGAGCAGCAGCAGTGTGTGACGTGAAGTGAGCAGCAGCAGTGTGACATTAAGTGAGCAGCAGCAGCAGTGTGACGTGAAGTGAGCAGCAGCAGTGTGACGTGAAGTGAGCAGTAGCACTGTGACCTGAAGTGAGCAGCAGCAGTGTGATGTGAAGTGAGCAGCAGCAGTGTGACCTGAAGTGAGCAGCAGCAGTGTGACATGAGCAACAGCAGCAGCAGTGACATGAGCAACAGCAGTGTGACGTGAAGTGAGCAGCAGCAGTGTGACCTGAAGTGAACAGTAGCAGTGTGACATGAGCAGCAGCAGTGTGACCTGAAGTGAGCAGCAGCAGTGTGACGTGAAGTGAGCAGCAGCAGTGTGACATGAATTCTCAAACACAAAAATGAACATGAACATAAAACACATTTTATCCAATAGATGGGTTAAGGACATTCCGTTTCTCTGTGATGTTGGGGACATCATGTAAATCTGTGTCCAGAGAAGCCGTGATGAGGCGTGTATTTATTCTGGCTCAGGTGAGCTGTGGATGCAGACAGACAGGTAAGACATGATGTACCGCCCATACCAGTAGGAGCTACACGCTGTCTGTGTGTGTGGCACGTACACAACCAGACGATGCTCCGCACGCACGCACGCACGCACACACACACACACACACACACACACATTCACACGGGGAGCATTTCCCCGCCCCTCTCCCACCTGCCGCCTCATGGAAGGAGCTGCTGGTTCAGAGTCAGACACCGACACATACTACATGTTAGTAGTAAATGTAGTAGTACTCCTAGTAGCAGAAGACAAAGTTTATTTTGGATGTCATCATGTATCTGAGACAGTTTTTGTTTTACAACTGTAGCAGTGTGTTTTAATGTTTTATTAGCACTTTGTTTGCATAACACAAATAAAATCAATCAACCAATCAATTAAGCATTCAATCAATCACTCAGTCATAGCAGCAGTAGTAACAATAGTAGTATAAATAGTAGTAGAGGTAATAATAGCAGTAGTTGTGGTAGTTTTAATACTTTTGGGTTGATGACAGAAATAATCATTGTCAAAGCAGTTTTCAGTCGGTGGAAACTTTACCGGAAACAAAGTCTGGAGGGGCGGGGTCTTGACACATTGGCCAATCAGCGTCACGTCCGTCTGTCCCCCCGGATCGTAGTGGGAACTCTGGAGCGGCTCCGTCCTCCGGTCCTGTTTATTTTTCCGGTGTCGTTGTTGAAGGTCTGAATGACAAACCGGACGCTCAGTTTGTTCCTCAAAGAGTCGGGATGATGAAGATGAAGATGAAGGTGATGGACGAGCGGATCGTCTCTCTGTTTAAGCGCCACTGGCAGCACACTCTGACCTACTGGAGCGTTTTCTTCAGCTTCGGGCTTTGCATCGCCTTCCTGGGACCCACGATCCTGGACCTGCGGTGCCAGACTCAGTCCAGCCTGCAGCAGATCACCTGGGTTTTCTTCTGCCAGCAGTTCTTCCTGCTGCTGGGCTCCAGCCTGGGGGGCCTCTGCAAGAGGACGTGAGTCCGGTCCACAAAATGATCCCAAAAACAGAAGAATTAATACATACCAGCTCATTTATCTAAGCGTTTATCATGCAGGCATTACAGCATCATCATTATTATTATTATTATTATTATTATTATTATTATTACAGATATTCCTACAGGGAGTTTTTACACTTGACTTTGTAATAACAGCCTTATACTTTGTCTTTCGTTTTATTCTATAGTCTTGCTGTTTTCCTGGTGGCTTGTTGTGTCTTTGGCTGAACAGATTTGTTGTCATCTTTGTCTTCTTTAATTCGAAATTCTAAACAACTTTATTGTCACTTTTTGGATTCAAAAAGTAGAAATGTATGTTTGGCTTACATGGGCTGAGGTCTGTCACTGAAAAAAGTGTTAAAAAGGTACGAAAAGTACATATTCATGGTAAAAAAAAAAAAAAAAAATTCAAGATTATCATAAAAACACATTTATAAACTAGAGACACGTTAGAGACAACATGACATGATCAGGAAAAGACGATGAAGAGAGAAAGAGCCGTGTGCAGAGGTAGCAGCTGCCTAAAACTATCATATTTAATAATATTCTCAAATATTTCTGTATATCATTCCCACAGTGTTCCTACATGGACTTCATACCTAATGTCTGTCTTTAGTACTTTAGTGTATTTTATAGATAATAATCTATGTGTGTGTGTGTGGATAGACTATCTATCTATCTATCTATCTATCTATCTATCTATCTATCTGTATATATATATATATATACATACACATATACACACACACACACACATATATATAGGTGACAGGTGATATTCTGTACATGTCGTGCTAATGCTAATGCTAACACTGAGGTCATGTGACGTGTCTAACAGACGTAGCTGCTATAACTCTGAATAAGCAGTTATAACATGTAGAATCAACATTTATGCAGGTTGACATAACATTTGTACTCTGATAACATTCTTAAACATATCTCTGTAAAATGTCCATGTAAAGTTCTATTTAAATAGAATTATGGTGGTTAAACCTGTCTGACCTGTGACTGTGACCTCTGACCTGCACCTGCTTCCAGAGCAGCAGAGCTGTGGAAAAAGATGGCTGACGACTTTCCTGAGTTTATCTGAGAAAAAAAAACAAACCTGTGAGTTCATTTGATCTGTGGAAACGTCCACAGCTCCACTTTCACTTTCCACAGACTGAGTGGGTTCCTGCAACATGCTAATGACAGGAAGTACTGTCACTCCTTTACCTTTTGCTGTGAGGAACAAGTGGACAGCTGTGTGTGTGTGTGCGTGTGTGTGTGTGTGTGTGTGTGTGTGTGTTCTGCTGGCTTAACATCGTTTCAGCAGCAGATGAATCATCAGAAATCAGCTCGTTAACACGCTGATCTTCATGGTTTTTACCTGAAACGTGCTGTTAACGACAGAACGATGCTGAATGAGCTGCAGTTATCACAGCAATTATTTATTAAAACATTGTGATTTTTTATGAATTACACCTTTTCAGAGGGAGAAAGAATAAATTCATATTCTTTCCTTAGAAAAATAAAAGTGTTTTTTGTTTTCCGTCAGTGGATTTTAACTGATTTCTACCTCAGTGAAACACAAACAAAAAAATTCCTTTAAAGCAGACGGAGAGTTGGCAGGAAGGAGGAGGGTAGGATGAAGGTCGTGTGACGCTGAGTCAATAAAAGTCAGTGGAGTATAAGGGTGACTTTGCTGCAACAACCTGAAAACACTTTCTGTTGTTACCTTCAGTCATGTGATCATGTGATCACCACCGCTTGTTTGTTTGTTGTTTGTTGGACGAGTTTAAAACAGCAACACAAACAGCGTAAGCGTTTCTGATTGGTCTCTGCAGACTCCTCAGCTCCCTGTCAGCGCTGTCCTGCTGCACGCTCATCATCTCACTCGTGTTTGCCGTCATACCTCTGTGTCGTCATGTGGTGATGCTGTTCATCGCCATGGCGATCGCTGGAACAGCCATGGGGGTGATTGACACCATCGCCAACCTGCAGCTGGTTAAGCTTTACCAGAAAGACTCCGCCATCTTCCTGCAGGTCAGAGACGTGTGTGTGTGTGTGTGTGGCATTCATGTCCCTTAACATTTCTTATGTTTTTGTTTAACATATTAACAGCATACATGTCATGTGACTGACAAACATTTTCCAAAACATAATATCATATATATATCTATATATATCTATATATATCTAGATATATATAGATATATATAAATTAAATCATATTTTAGTTTTCAGTTTTTTAGTTTTCGATTTTTTAGTTTTAATTTTCAGGTTATTTTTTTCAAATCTCCTAATCTTTCAAAATCAAATGTTCAGGTGATACATCCACCTTAAATCCACCTTAAAATGAAGTGTTTGCTTATAAAGTCATTTTCTCCTGGAACAGAACTAAAAGTTACTCTGAAAAAATAAAACAATGACTTGTTGTTTGCTGACGGATAATCAGGGTTTCAAATCCCTACAAGTTGATTTTTATGTCATACTGGAATGAACTGAAAACCAATGGCAGTCTGGAAGGGAGGAAAAACAATTAGAAAATGTATGTAAAACCACCAGTATGCTCCTTTAAGCTCCAGTACTTTCTCTTCTCAGGCTTTGCATTTCTTCATCGGTCTGGGCGCGCTGGTCAGCCCGCTGGTCGCCGATCCCTTCCTGGCAGAGGATAACTGCGTCCTGTCTCCCAACTCTTCCTCCTCCTCCTCGTCTTCCTCAGACATCCAGCACCTCCGCAGCAGCCTGACCGCCGGAGTGGGAGGAGTCTTCCACAACGTGTCACGGTACCCGCTCCACACGGAGGGCACCGTGATCACCAGGGTGTCCTACGCCTTCTGGATCATGGCTCTGATCAATGTGAGTGTTTCTTCATGATGAGATCATATCAGCAGCAAACACGCGTGTGCATGTCCACACAGAAACATTTTCACAACAGATTCACTCGCTGAATGATTGTGAGAAAAAGGCCAGCAGGTAGAATAAGACGACGGTTCAGGTTAAAGGTCACATGAAATGTAGTTACTTACAGTATGCTGTCATACTGCTCTCCATTCTGTTATTTGGGGCAAATTAAAGGACCATACCTCTAATTTTGCATGTTTAATCTCAATAAATATTCCCTTATACAGGTTATGTTGCTGACAAATAATTTCCAAGAAAAATTCCAAAGTATTTTGATCATGTTTATATTTTATAATCACATACATGTAAGTCATATGTTTCATGACAGGATTTTTTCCTGGAAATGATCTAAAAGCTGCTTGAGTTTTGTTGGACGTCTTTGCGTTCCTCTGGACGTTTCATTGTCCCTCAGATAACGTCTCAGAAAGCTGAAACTCTCCTGCTGTTTCTGTTTGAGCTGGATCCGTTTCAACTGCCATCAGATAAGATGGCATGGAGTCTGCTTTTATGGACACGCACACACACACACACACACACACACACACACACATACAGCTGTGAGCGGANTGCTTTTATGGACACGCACACACACACACACACACACACACACACACACATACAGCTGTGAGCGGATGGTCATCATCTGAGTGTCGACTGGTATCAGTGTTAATGGCCTATTTGTGTGTGTGTGTGTGTGTGTGTGTGTGTGTGTGTCCTGTCAGCTCCCTGTACCAGCAGCAGTGCTGGCATTGATGTATCATGAACGGTTGCTGCCCTGTTCTAAGGAGAGTCAGCGTCTGCTGGACGGAGACTCTGTGAGCACTGAGTCAGCACAGGATGGTAAGCTGTGTGTGTGTGTGTGTGTGTGTGTGTGTCCATTAAAGTTGAATAGTTAATAATAGTGAATACTTTAATGAAACCTCAAGCTTAAACATTGCTGATGCAATTTGTCACAAACTTCATTCATAAGTTTATTTTTTAAAGCAACATTCAGCAAATATTCAAGTTTAACAGTTTAAACAAATCATCTTACAAGGCTCTGCTAAATCGTATTTTTCATAATGGTGCAGTTTTTTAATAATAAAAATCTGTCAGTCACAATATAGAAGATATTTCATCATGATGACGTGTTGATGAATTTTCAAATCATGGCCAACAAGAAGAAACACATCACGTCTAAAGTAGCAGCTCAGCGTCTGATGAATTATTTGCTGTTGTTTGAAATGCTTCAGCTACAAGCTAACTGATTAACAGCTAAAGGTGGAAACAACAATTAGTTTCTCCATCTGAAGCAGAAACACCTGGTGAATACCAAGAAAGTCACATGAGGAGGAGAGCCAATCAGCTGATTTGATGCAAAACAAACAGGAAGTGACACTGACTCAGTCTAGCAGAGCAGGAGCATTAGCTAGCTGTACTTCCTGTGACAGAAACAAGCTAATGGTGGAGTGAATTTAGCTTAGCAGTGACTTTTTGTCAGCAGTGACTTGTTGCTGTGATGTATGAAGTGTTAGCTTAGCCGGTAACAGTGTTAGCTTAGCTGCTATGCTAACTTCAGGTGAGTTCTTGTCGTCAAAAATCACAAAAATACCTTCAGATCTTCTTCTTTTCCTTTGGGCTTTCCCTTCAGGGGTCACCACAGCGAATCATCTGCCTCCATCTAACCCTATCCTCTGCCTCCTCTTCTCTCACACCAACTAACTTCATGTCCTCTTTCACTACATCCANCTTTGGCATAGGTTTTACGTCGGATGCCCTTCCTGACACAACCCTCTGCATTTATTCAGGCTTGGGACCGGCACAAGGAGGACACTGGCTTGTGCCCCCTTGAGGCTGCATTTGTGCCCCCTTCAGATATCATGATATTATATTAGGGTGATATCGCCCACACCTGCTACATATAAAATAAATACGTCAAATAAAATATTACAAAGTCCAATTTATAAACTAAATAGTAAAATGGTAATACTTTGATATTTTTCATGTTCCTTCAGGTCATGGGAGTCTGTTTCATTGCTGTAACCTGGAAAAACTCCGAGGTTGCCCTGCTACCTTCTTCATCATCCATATTCTTGGTGGTACCATCCTCTTCATCACTGATGGAATCATAGTGAGACATGCAGCTCTTCATCACACACACACACACACACACACACACAGTCTGCTGTAGTGTAATATGCTAACGTGTTGCTGTTTGTGAGCTCAGGGCTCCTACGCTGGCTTCGTCTACACGTACGCCGTCTCGCCTCCTCTGTCAATGGGTCATCAGACGGCCGGATGTCTGGACAGCGTCTTCTGGGCGTCCATCACAGCAGGCCGGCTGGTCTTCATCTACCTGTCCTACAGATACGCAGCACACAGGCTGATCACCGTCAGCCTGGTAGGAACCTGCTTTTAAAGCTAAAATCAGCTCAGGTGATTTTCCAGACAGGAAGGAACGCCGCAGCATGACTGTGGGAAGGACGGACGTTTCATGTAAAAGCCATCTTCTCCTGGGTCTATATTCTCTGGCGGAGACATACCGTTTCTTCCGTGTAATCAGTTAAATGAAGTTACTTAGACAAAAAATAAGCATGACGTTTAGTTTGCTGTGATGGTTATTTATCTCAAACGTTTCAAGTCTCTACAGGTTAATTTTTTACAGCGTACTAGAAACAAATGAGGTCTGGAAGATAGGACAAACAATACGAATATTTATCGCTCTAGTATTATTTTGCAAACAAGTATCAGCTCAGCATCTGATGAATTATTTCCTGTTGTTTGAAATGGTTCAGCTACAAGCTAACTGGCTAACAGCCACAAGCTAACTGGCTAACAGCTACAAGCTAACTGGCTAACAGCTAAAAGTGGAAACACAACAAATTANCAAGCTAACTGGCTAACAGCTACAAGCTAACTGGCTAACAGCTAAAAGTGGAAACACAACAAATTAGCTTCTCCATCTCAAGCAGAAACACCTGGTGAATACCAAGAAAGTCATGAGGAGGAGGAGAGCCAATCAGATGATATGATGCAAAACAAACAGGAAGTGATGCTGACTCATCTAGCATAGCTGGAGCGTTGGCTAGCTGTACTTCCTGTGACAGAACAAGCTAACGGTGGAGGGAAATTAGCTTAGCAGTGACTTTTTGTTAGCGGTGACAGCTTGCTGCTGTGATGTATGAACAGTGTTAGCTTAGCTGCTATGCTAACTTCAGGTGAGTTCTTGTCCTCAAAAATCACAAAAATACCTTCAGATATCATGATTTTATATTAGGGCGATATCGCCCACACCTGCTACATATAAAATAAATACGTCAAATAAAATATTACAAAGACCAATTTATAAACTATTAAATTATTAAATATAAATATATATATAACTATGTGTATATATATAAAATATAAATTATTAAAATAAATAGTAGCAGTTAGTCATAGTAAAATGATAATATTCAGCAGGACAACGAGCCTAAACACCGTGCCAAGAAGACTTCTGACTTTCTAAAGAGACAGAAGGTGAAGATACGTGACGGCCCAGGTGAATGCCAGGTGCTTCTCACCTGTGCGGCGCGCTGACAGCGCGTGTGTGTGTGTGTGTGAGATGCAGCAGGAAGTTCTGGTGTGGAAGTTAAATATTTGAAGTGGGTGTGAATCGACGGGATCAGCTGATGCAGCAGGATACAGAAAAAACTAATGATGATCCCAAACAGGAAGACTCAGCACTTTGATTTGTGACAGAAAGCCTCAGGTATTCACCATTATTCACCATACGCAGATCCCTGCTGCTAGAAACATGTAAACAAATGTCAAAACAAATGTCCCCCCCCCCCCNCCCCCAGATGGTGGTGATACTGGTGCAGTTCTCGTTGCTGATCTTCTCCTCCAGCTCCGTCTTCCTGTTCGTAGGAACGTGTGTTTTAGGTTTCAGCATCAGCAGTGTTTTTCCGTCCATGTTGGCTTTTACAGAAGACGTGCTCAACTACAAAGGTAAACGCGCTTGACTCTAAAGGACCATACCAGTGACTTTGCATGTCTGAGTCCAGTAAATATTTCCTGCATACATGTTACTGACAAACATTTTCCAAAACATAAAACTGTATTTTAGTTTTTGCGTTATTTTTTAAAAATCCTCTAATCTTTAAAAATCAAATGTTCAGGTGATACACACACTTTAAAATTTAATGTTTCACCTTTTGCACGATTGTAGAAGCACGGTCGTTTTAATTTGTCAGCTGTTTTCTGCTGGGACTATATTTCCTGGCGGAGAAATACATTTTCTTAAGTAACTTTGACCAAAAAAATAATAATGTGTTATTCTCTGTGATAATTATTTATTTCAGCACGTTTCACATCTATAAGTTGATTTTTATGTCGTACTGGAATGAACTGGAACCAATGTTAGTCTGGAAGACAGGAAAAACAATTCTAAAACACATCACTCCAGTCATACATTTTGGAAAGTGGTTGGCAGTAACGCGATGTGACTTCAGTTTGTATTTATAAATATGCAAAACCACCAGCATGGTCCTTTAACAAAGCCTTTGCCACGTAATGCAGAAAAAAACGCTCTCTCCTTCAAAGGTTGTGCTACCGTTGTCCTGGTAACCAGTGCGAGCATGGGAGAGATGGTGCTGCAGTTGGTCGTGGGATCGGTGAGAAGCTTCCGTGTGTGTGTGTGTGCATTTTCACCACAAGCGCCATGAATGTTGGAATCAGAAAACTAGAAATTGAGCGGCCGTGACAGCACAGATCAATCATTTTGGTTGGTTGTGTGTCTTTGCGGGCTGTATATCATTTTGGGTGGTTGTGTATCTCTTTGGGTGGTTGTGTATCATTTTTTGGGTGGTTGTGTATCTCTTTGGTTGGTTGTCTATCATTTTGGGTGTATCTCTTTGGGTGGTTGTGTATCATTTTGTGTGGTTGTGTATCTCTTTGGGTGGTTGTGTATCATTTTGTGTGGTTGTGTATCTCTTTGGGTGGTTGTGTATCTCTCCATCAGGTGATCCACACGAAGGGCAGCTACAGCTTCCTGTTATGTGGAACAGTGGCGTCCTGCATCAGTTTCTGTCTGTTTCTGCTGCTGCTCTACATGCAACGTGTCCACAGGAACTACCAGACAGGTACGCATGCCGCACAGGTGTGACCAAAACATCATGAAATTCTTAAAAGATAAATATAATCATCTGGATTTATCATCCGCTGACTCAGACTAAAAATCGTAGAAATGGATCGTAGAAAAAGGATCATACCAGTGATTTTACGTTTGAGCCCAATAAATATGGAAAGCCAAAGACAGATCTTGGTCTGTCAATCAAGACCAGTGGGCGTGGCCTTACATTATCTAATGTCTAATAATAATAATAATAATAACATCTTATTATCTTAATGTGTTTCAACTCACAGATTCATCTAAAAATGTGACCATGACAGAGAAGCCAGCGGACCGATAAACAGGCAGGACGCTCCGAGGACGGCGAGATTCTGATGGGGAGACCAAAGGTTTGGTGAAGACGGCGATGGATTATAGTCATAAACCTGCATCCTGACTTCCTCCATCTCAAAATAAAAGCTTAAAACAGAGAAATTTCCTCTCCTTCGAGTCTTCTGATCAAAAATCAGCTGAATGAACTTTTAATAAAATCATCTCTTCAGAACATTGCGAAGCGTTACGTACAGCTAGACTAAGAATAATGAATATTTTGTGTCTTTTCTGTGTGAATTTGAATGGATTTCGTTCTCTGTCTTTGTATTCACAAAGTATTTGTAGAAAGTAAAATGATTTGTTTATATGAGAACAGCTTCAGCGTGTTTTGCTACTTTTATTTGAGTTGAATTAGTTCAGTTTTACAGCACAGAATGGGATTAAGCGAAAAGCAGACGAGGTAACTAAAGTTCACACGGAAAAAGTTCTGGTTCTCAAACCGTTAATATCCGTGGAACTGAGCAAACCAGCTCACGTTTCCAACTATTTGTAATAAAACGCAAACAAAACTTTATCAGATCAGTAAAAACAAGCACGATTTTTACCTGCAAACTTTTATCATATTGTAACCCTCTCCTTCCCTCACGGCTCTGCGTTGTTTAAGATCGATGTGTCTACGTGCGGGAAACAGACGAAGGAGTCCGATGATGATGGAATGACGGCTGGCTTTTATTCTCACACGTCTTGAAATCTTGAAATCAGGAAACATACATTCATTTTCTCTAAATTCAGACCGAAGAAAACCTGGATCACGGACTTAATAACGTAGAGTCACCCGTTAGCTAGCTTAGCATTTCAAAATTAAATAACAAAAAAATCAGATTCAAGCCGTTTCCAGAACAAATATACAATACTGACTGAACAATAACCAAATGAAATGTGTAAAATAACAATTAATGAACATTAATTAATGATTTTGTTTGAATTAATGGAGCAGAGAAATCATTCACACGGCCTACCTTGAAATCAGGAAACATACATTAACCTACAGTGGCTGTAGAAGACCTTAAAAATTAGCATGGAACACAAATAGACGGTCAAATACTGCCCTCCTTTGGTGGGACTGAATGTCTGACCTACAATATTACTAAAAGTTTTTACTTCAGTCCATCAAAGTTACTTCAGCATGTTTAGCTAAACTTCAGAGATTTAGCTAATCTTCAGCATGTTTAGCGAAACTTCAGTGTGTTTAGCCAACCTTTAGCGTGAGGGGACTCCTCACAAATTTTCCACCAAACAGTCTCCATCCAGAAGCAGAGATTCTGGTATTTTCCAGTGTCTCTTTAGCTGACGTTGGAATTCATCAGCAGCCGCTCATCACTTTGTTAGCATTGAAGGAGCTGCAGCGCACCGTACGGGAGCAACGTGGAAGTGCCGGTATGTTTTAAAGAGGAATGTGCTTCAAGGAGAATTATAATTCTGTGCAAAATAATCAATTATAATCGATTATTCATGTGTTGGATCGATGCAGTTGAATCGCTACCTTAAGAATCAATGCATCTTTACACGTCTGATATTTTTCAAGATTTCATGAAAAGGTGTTCACCACTGTCTCGAGAGAAAAGAACAAACTGGATCTCACCTGGAAAAGAAGCAGAAAACTTCTCAAGAGGATAAAAACAGCAGAATCTGTAGTTTAAGAATCAGAAATGCCTAAGAGGTCCTAAGTTTGCTGCTTCCTTAAATAGAACACGCCAAATAACAGCGTCATCTGCAACAGTGAAAAGATGCCTCCGGGACTGGCCTTAAAGGCAGAATTTCAAAGAAAAAGCATCACACAAAAAAACAAAGAGAAACAGGTGTAGGTATGAGCTGCTGGGCGGAGAACATGAAACATGAAGAACGTGGAGAACATGGAGGTGTTGCTGGTTAGAGATCTTTGTTTTTATTGGTCTGGTCCATCTCTTCACTTCCTGTCACATCAATATGCCACTTAAGACAAGCAGCCTGTAAACATCTGAAATAGCATCAAACAGAAAAGTGGACAGAACGAAGCAGGAACTGTACAGGCAAAGTTGCTTTGTGACTTTTGTTCAAAAACATTTCAAGGAAAGTTGAAAGAAAATACAGCATGAGAAATCAGAAGACACAATTCAGAAAAAAATGCAAATGATGAGTCCAAGAAGAGTCCGAGGAAATACAGAACTTATCAAAGTTGCTGCAAAAAGCAAAGGAATTCATCAATCTTATTGAGTTTATAAATTCAAATAAATATTTGTGTGGAGGGCCCAATTAAAATTGTAAATAAATTTATGTATAGAAAAGTTTATATTTACTCTGCTTTGCCATATAAAGTACAAAGTGCATAATTTAATCCTCTTTTTGATTGGGAAAATAAACATTTCTCAATATTCAAAAGTCAACATGGTCTCATCAAAGAGGACAGAAAATCTGAGGCGTAGAAAAGTGATAGAATCCAATATTACAGGAACCCCAAAAATGTAAGTGCAAACGTTCCATCACAACATCTGCTTTTACAATATCAACGCTATCAAAACACGTTACATATGAAACATTTACATTTCCCCCGTAAGGCTTTCATTCCCAACGTCGCTTCTCAGAAACACGAGAAAAACCACGTGATGAAACACATGCACAAATACACATTCAAAAAAAAAAGTCTAAATATCTGGCCATTAAAAAAATAGAAATTAATCTTTCTATTGGTGTTACAGCAAAATAAAAGCAAATTAAAGAAAAATAATAAACATGTTTTATATACTTTCTTAGTAAATTTGTTATCATTGCAGTAAAAGAATCACGTCTGTGTACACGTGGTACGTTTACATGCACACGCGGTACTCAGATTATTTGTCTGAGGTTTGGCTGAGGTTAAGCCAAGAATCCCAGCAGAACATATACAAAGCTTAATAAGAACATGAATAAATTGATTTACAATCACATAATCTAGTCTGTTACTCAGAGTTATGCCAATTTCAATCAAAAAAAAAAAAAAAAAAAAAAAACCGATTTATTGGTTAAGCGAAGTTTTAATGTGCATGTAAACGTACTGAATAACGCATCCCAAAGAAAACGGAAACACACTGAGGGTACTGAGCAACGACAAAAAAAAAAAAAAANAAAAAAAAAAAAAATAAATAAAATAAAATAAAATCCCTCTGAAGTTCAACTCTCAACTTCAGGACTCCGGTTTGGTCTAAGCAAAGATACAGCATAAAAATATTTAACACAAACTCTGGTTTATATATATATAGTTAAATCACTGTCTAGAAGCTTGAAGTCATGGACAGGACAAACAGCCTGAAGACGTTTCCCGTCCATCCAGGAAGTTTTTTCAGCAGAAAAACGTCTTCAGGCTGTTTTCTTTAAGTGGAACCTTCCAGACGTTTCAGCTGCTGGATGACTGAGATGAACCTTCAGACTGATCGTTAAATCACCGATTAAGTTACAGAAATCATCCAGTTTTTAGATAAACTTGGGCTAATCTGTGTAAGGCACCGCGTATCAACGGGTTGTAGACCAAAGGGGCATAAATTTTAAGTGAGTAAAAATGAGCATCATGTCCCTCTGAAAACTCATTGGTCATCTGTCCCTGGGTTACAGGGTGACGTGTGGGTAAATAAACATACTCATATGTTCTATCCCACCGTCACGTGTAAACAAGCGCAATAATTAATAGCATAGAAATGGGATCTAGTTCAGTCTGTGATCAGACTTATGGCTTTAAAGTTATTAAAAATAGTATAAATGTTTGATGGCTGAACTCTATAAAAGGTTTTCAGGATGAAGAAGGTGCTGAACGTTTTCTGCGGCATTCACGGTTTGTGTGTTTCGAAGGCTGATGCTCGTAAAGGTTAACGCTAGCAGGAATCTAGCTATTCAATTTTAGACGCATGGTCTGGGTTTAAAGGGCTATACTGGTGATTTTGCATGTTTGAGCCCAATAAATACTACCTGCATGCATGTTACGTCACGACCAACCATTTTCCAAAACATAAAACTGTATTTTAGTTTTGGTGTTATTTGGCAAATCCCTTAATCTTTCAAACTCAGATGTTCAGCTGATAAACCCATCTTAAAATTTAATGTTGCACCTGCACTTATGCACAATCACAGAAATCACAGCCATTTTAATTTCTCTGTAAAGGCTGTCTTCTCCTGGGACTATATTTCCTGGCGGAGACATACATTTTCTTCTGTACAGCTCCGTGTTGGATCAACTAAATTAAGTAACTTTGACAACAAATTTAATCGATGTTTGGTTCTCTGTGATGATTATTTATCTCAGCACGTTTCAAGATTCTACAAGCTGATTTTTATGTCGTACTGAAATGAACTGAAACCAATGGAAGTTTGGAAGGTAGGAAAAACAATTCTAATATTACTGCTCCAGCAGTATGTTTTGGAAAATGGTTTTCTGTAATGTAATATGTAAACGGGTTGTATTTATTGGACTTACAAACTCGCCGGTTTTCTCCTTTAAGTAACTGTGCATTCACACTGCAAGCAATACTTTACCAAAATTCATTCATTTCCAATAATAAAAGGAATTATGCAAAGCTACACAACGTCGAGAAACTTGTCAGTCTGAGATTTTTGTTATCGCCATGGAAACAGCCAAACAGTTTTCCAACTTTCTGTGCTTCCTGATTAGAGGAAAAATTCTGCCTGGCAGCTTCAAAATGCATTAAAACATCAATTCCAGACATTCAGAGCCTCAGCTCTGATCAGAGCATAAAAACACAGAGCTCACCAAGTCAGAGTGAAGGCAGAGGAAACCATGCGACTGCTGAAAGCTGCTTGGGCGTCTCCAGCTGCGGCTGAGACGTGCAGCACGTTTACATGCATGTTTTTCTACATTTATCTGTCTGTGCTCTGATTGGGGCAACAATGGGACTAAGACAGATGCATGGACAGAATTAAGAGGATTTGGCGGGCTTTCCTCATATTCTGATGAGGCGTCATGTCATCAGAGTATGAGGCGAGTCCACCAGGTGAGGAAATGCACATAAAAGTGGTTTACTCCAACTATAAAGTCACTAATCTCAACGTGGAGTAAGCTGACGGCTTGTAATTTGCGTCTTCTGACAAAATCTGTCTCAGAATCTGCCATTCCGCCAGACACGCCGTGACTGACCAGTTTTAATTTCTCTCTAATTTCTCTTTGTTTCTTTCTGTCGCTGTGCGCTCCACAAAGAGAAGTGAAAGTGAAACTGTGGCCCGTTATCTCCGTTTGTAATCTAGTGGAGACACAAAAATACACAGAATTCCTAATAACCCCTCTAACCCCTCCCTTCCCCTCTCCTAAAGTCAAAGTGCACAAAGTTTTCCCCATTTATACGATTAATCACCTTGAGATTACACACACACACACACCACTTCTCTATGACGGTGGCTTTTTACACCGTGAGCGTTCTGGGTCGGGTAAATCACGACATTTACTCCCATTTATGCCGACTTTAATCAATTTTGGTTGTTACATTGGGAAAAAAAATGTATTGCCTTAAAGGACCATACCATCCATTTTACATGTTCGAGCCTAATATATTCAATTTTCATACATGTAATCTTATTGACAATCATTTCCCAAAGCATACTACTGGAACGGTGAATTAAAAATGTTTTTCCTACCTTCCAGACCTCCATTGGTTTCAGTTCATTCTGCATTAAAATCAACTTGTTGATACTGTAAACGTTCTTGGGATAGGTAATCCATCATCACCAACAAGACGTGTATTCAGGTTTTTTTAGAAGTTATGTAATTTTAGTGTTTAAGCTCAATAAAAAGCGTGGAGTGAATGTATGCCTCCACCGGGGAATATAGTCCCAAAAGAAGACCTGCGTTTATGGAAAAATTTAAAGGACCGTGACTTCATAAGGCTGTGTAACTATTAGCAGGAGAAACATGGATTTTTAAGGTGGGTGTATCACTGAATATTTGATTTTGAAAGATTCAGAGATTTTGCAAAATATCAGGAAAGCTGAAATACGGTTTTATCCTTTGGGAAATGATTGTCAGTAATGTAACATGTATGAAAACTGAATATATTAGGCTCAAACATACAAAACAGAAGGCATGGTCCTTTAATCTGAGTAAAATCAAAGTTTTACTGTGCATGTAAATGTACTGACTGACCTTCAGGCGCTAAACCCTGATAACGCTGTAGGTGCTAGATAAATGACATACAGCAAACTGTAAATCAGGCATGGGTTGGAGGCTGAGATCAGATATGGTCGCATGTCAAGGTAAGACAGGTACGGTAAGAGTTCTGTTGCTATGGCTACAGCTCACCACCTCGTTTATTTGAATGTTCAGGCAGCAGAATCAAGGCCTGACATTTAACTTCAGAGCTGCAGAAAAGATAAAGAGGTTTATGTAAACAGGTAAAACACGTTATCAGGTTAAATCCCTCCTTCAACTGGAGGAAATGAGAACGTTAAGGACAACGCAAAAAAAACAAAAACAAAACAAAAAAAAACAGAATTATATCACCAGAGACGAGAACAGCTTTGGAACTAACGACATAATAAAATGTGTGTTTTTGGTGGTAACGCCCCGCCCCTTTCAGACACGCTTTCCGTCCTGTTAATTTAGTGGCAACAACACTTCAGCCTCATGTTTGAAAATGACCCCGGGTGACTTTTCCAGAAAGTACCGCCGTAATGTTACTGTAACATTTCTGACACACTTCCTTCACAGCACACGTGTGAATAAATGCATCACAAAGGCACAAACAAGGTTACAGCACTCTGATGTGAGACGCTTTTGTGTTTAGCGAGCGGACCAATCATATGAGACGACAAAGTGATGCTTTAAATTCTTCATCAGATCAACAAATGATAAAATGTTTGGAAATTGTTCTGATGAAGAAGTTAGAGAGCTGATGACATGACAACATGACGCCATGACAACGCGGTCGTTTAAAGGACCATACCACCCATTTTTCACGTTTGAGCCTTGATGATTGTCAGTAACGTTACGTGTATGAAAACTGAATATATTATTCAATTTTCATACACGTTACGTTACTGACAATCATTTCCCAAAGCATACTACTGGAACGATGAATTAAAAATGTTTTTCCTACCTTCCAGACCTCCATTGGTTTCAGTTCATTCTGCTATTAAAATCAACTTGTTGATACTGTAAACGTTCTTGGGATAGGTAATCCATCATCACCAACAAGACGTGTATTCAGGTTTTTTTAGAAGTTATGTAATTTTAGTGTTTAAGCTCAATAAAAAGCGTGGAGTGAATGTATGCCTCCACCGGGGAATATAGTCCCAAAAGAAGACCTGCGTTTATGGAAATTTGAATATATTAGGCTCAAACATGCAAAATGGCCGGTATGGTCCTTTAACAGACTCCCGCTTGCCATGTTGTAAACAACGTCTTGCCTCGTGTATATTTAACTTCCTGCGTTACCCAGTCTCATCTGACAGATCCTAAATATCAGCAATAACAGGACAGATGACAGATGCAGCAGTTTAACAGATTCTGTGTCTGAAAGAGGCTTTAGTCGCACAAAATAAGAAGTAAATATATTAAAGGACTAACTCAGATATCTAATAACTCTCTGGTCTGTGGGTCCGAATATGAAGCACAGTTTATGTAACTGAGGTTTCCAAAAAAAAAAAAAAANTAGTTGGAGGTTTAAAAAAAAAAAAGTAGAATAGAGGAGTATGTCAGGAATTATGGCATCAATATGTTTGTGTGAGTCCAGCATGTTCTGGCTTTTACTCAGAGTGGTAAGAATTAAACTGAATGTGTTACCGTTTGTTCACCTGGACTGCCTCGTCTCTGCAGAACCTCCGGCGTCCGTGTGCTGTAGTGTGAATTGTGCGGCAGCGAGCACCAGGTTTGTGGGGAATTGTAACGACTAAATGTCCACATCATTGTCCTGTATGTGGAGCAGCAGATGGCGCTGGAGGGAAGATGCGAGGCCGGCGGCGGTGCTCTTATGTCTTCTGAGGGTCTGGAGAAATGGGACCCGGCGTGTTGGTCCCATCCAGGCTGTGCACAGGGATCTGGAACTGCGGGGTGAGAACTGATGGAAACTGGAGAACAACAGGATGGAGAGTTAGTATGGCTTCAAACACAGATTTAAATGAAAGAAGGGCTGACGACAAAACGGGACACTGAATGTGATTGGACCAAACCAAAGCGGAGCAGACATTCTCAAACTGTCCAACGTCCAACAGTGGAGCAGTGTTCGGTTTCACTTCCTCCGCAATGGAGAAAGTGGAGAATTTTGACTCGTTGCATCGCAGCGATGTCTCACAGATAAAACAAATTAAAAGCATAATTTGCTCAGAGTCCAGAGACAGCTGTGGTTCGGTCCGGATGTGGACCGGAGTCCGGAGTTTGAGGATGACTGACATACTGGAGGCACTGACCTGGAACAGGTGGGCTCCCTGGCGCCGTGTGGCTGGGCTGAGCGGTGCGACCGGACTGAGCGTGCTCCAGAAGTGGATGTTGGACAGCAGCGGACTCGGTGTCAACAACAGAGTGGGAGTCTGAGGAGAAAGACGCCACGCAGATTTAGCATCACATTCATCATGCCACGATGTTCACGCTTGGATTAAACACGGGGACAGGACATAACGCAACCAGACGTTTCAGTCTGTTTTTACTGTACAGAAAACTGCATGCTGTGGCTAATTTGCATCCATATTATGTCATAATAAGGAACCTGCATACTATAAGATCTATTTTTTGAGTTTCAAAGGAGTTTTAGTGTTCCGTTGTCTAAATAGTTTCAGAGAATTAACAAGAAATTAAAAAAAAATAAATAATGAACAAAAACAATACTGGAAACACCGAATCATCAACCTTTATTTCTCCACTGAAAAAGGATCTTCAGTCAACTCTGAATGACTGTTGTCTCCAGCTCATATCGTTTAGAATACTAGTCTAAATACTGGTCTAAATTTTTACATAATAAATATCTGTCATATCACAATATTGACGACATGGCAGTGTTATGTTTAGACATTTTTAAATAATGTGCAAGAAAAAGAAACTAAATATCACGTCTGAAAGTAGCAGCTCATGATGAATTATTTCCTGTTGTTTGAAATGCTTCAGCTACAAGCTAACTGGCTAAAAGGTAAAGGTGGAAACAATAAATTGAAGCAGAAACACCTGGTGAATACCAAGAAAGTCACATGAGGAGGATAGCCAATCAGATGATTAGAAATGTAAAACAAACAGGAAGTGATGCTGACTCATCAAGCATAGCTGGAGCGTTAGCTAGCTGTACTTCCTGTGACAGAACAAGCTAACGGTGAAGTAGCATTAGTTAGCGGTGACTTTTTGTCTCTAAAGATGTGACATCAGTCCAAACATGGAAAAAGAAAGTTTAAGAGACTTTTAAAAAAGTTCCATCAAAGATACAACATCCTGACAGGAAATTTTCCAAAAACACTCTGCTAGCGATGTATGAAGAGTGTTAGCTTAGCCGCTACACTGACTTCAGATGAGTTCTTTGCCTCAAACCGTGTGTGTGTGTGTGTGAGACATGCTTCACACATTCGTACTCATTTGATTGTCGTCCATTTTTATAATATTTACATTTGCGCTAAAACGTGAAGCTGGTGTTATTTTGAAGTTTTATGGTTGTGTTTACCTTCTGGTTGAGCGTTTCACTTGTTCTGTTTTGCTGTTTACGTTAAAACTGAGCTCATTTTATTTGGCTGTATCACAAACCCTCTGATGCCACATCAAATTTAAATATGGTGAACGCTTTCCATCTGCAGTATTAAGTAACGTATTAAACATCTTTGTCAACCATTAATAAACCAGCTCGGCTAAAGCGAAGCAGCAAGTTAATCACTGACAGAAAACTGAAACCAGAAAGAGGAAGTGATGTCATCAAAACCAGCCAGTGGCAGTTCTGTGTCTGGATCTCATGACAAACCTGAGCTGTGGAAGACAGCCAGAATAAAACCGCCATGAAGTCATGTGCTCTGCAAGCAAAGTCACTAAATAAACACCACAGATTGCTGCTGGGATGCTGCCACCTGCTGGTCAGCAAACGCAAGTGCCAGAGCTGCTCTTTGCAATATAGTTTCATAAGATCAAGCCTTATTATTATTTTTACACTATTAATCTATCCAGCAGGCCCTTCCCACATTAAAAATGCTAAAGATAGCTTTCTGTGTAAGCCGCCTCCCCCTTTTTCTATTTCTAAACAAAGGAGCAGAAACAACTATTACTAGCTGAAACCAAATAAACACCCCAACACCTGCCATACCAATTTTAGCTTTAAAGGACCATACCACCCATTTTACATGTTCGAGCCTAATATATTCAGTTTTCATACATGTAACGTCACTGACAATCATTTCCCAAAGCATACTACTAACATGTATGAAAACTGAATATATTAGGCTCAAACATGCAAAATGGGTGGTATGGTCCTTTAAAGCACATGGAGCTGAAGCTGAACTCTGACCTGCAGCATGGCGGGTGTGAGGGAGGCAGTGGGCAGTGAGGGGCTGCAGAGGTTCATGGGTGAGAAGTCAGAGGTGGTGACGAGCAGAGCGGGCGGATTGATCTGCAGGATGTTGGGTGGCTTGCGTGTCTTTCCTGAGCTCTGGGTGCTGATGGTGGTGATGCTGCTGGAGGAACGTTCAGCCTCCACCAATGCTGCTTCATCTCCAGTCAAACCAGTTTCCACCTGCAGGACGCAAAGACGTTATTTCTTCTCCAAAATACTCAACTTTGGCAGCAAAACGGTAGAAATATTAAAAAAAAAAACAAAGTGAAGACTTCTCTTCAGACATTCTATACGTGAAATTTTGTGACAATTGAGCCAAAATGGAAGAGAAACAAAAAATACTGTTTTGGAAAAAAATTCAAAATGGTAGAAAACCTTCTCAGGTAAAAATGGGTGTGGCCTTTATGGATGCTTCTGGCCCATCGGGAATTTTCAAGTTACATGTCAAAATAGAAGCACAATCGTTTTAAATTTCTCCATGAAAGCCGTCCTCTCCTGGGACTATTTTTCCTGGTGGAGACATACATTTTCTTTGTTGGTGTTTGCTGTGATGATTATTTATCTCAGCACGTTTCACGTCTCTACAAGTTCATTCTTACGGCGTACTGGAATGAACTGAAACCAATGTTAGTCTGGAAGGTAGGAAAAACAATTCTAAAATCTACCACTCCATTTTGGGAAATGGTGGTCAGTAATGTAACATGTATATAAGTTGTATAAGCTCAAACATGCAAAACAACAGGTATGGTCCTTTAATTGTCACTGAGCAAACGGTAAGCGTTTGACGTTTACTCGCCTTCTTCTCGTGTGGCTGAGCGTCTGCAGGCTGAGAGGAAATGGACTCAATGTCACTGTCAATCACCAGCTCCTGTGAGGATTCAGGCACGATGCTGGGGGAGGGGCTAGAGGAGGTCAGATCTGATAGGCTGAACTGTGGTTCTGATGGGCGAACGTGGTCAAACAAATAGACGGGATGGGATGACAGAGAGGAGTGTGTGGTGATGTCTTCAACCCTCAGGGGCGGAGCCTGGAGCGGATCCAGAGTCTGGTTAGATGTCAGGGTTGGCTCTATGGTTACCTGAGGTGGCGCCGGCGTAGTCTTTGGAGGCGTGTTTATAAACTTAATGACGGAGGGCGGTGCAGCGGGATGTTNGCGCCGGCGTAGTCTTTGGAGGCGTGTTTATAAACTTAATGACGGAGGGCGGTGCAGCGGGATGTTGTGGTTGAGGCAACGCGTCCTGGCTTTGAGTAGCTGCACTGAGCCCCCTCCTGTCGGCCATCTTATCTGCAGGGTTTTCTATTTTGATGGACTTGAAGAGCTGGCGTCCATTTTGCAGAGAGTTGAGGGTGAAGGAGGTGTAAAGGCCGGAGTGGATGTAGTCGTTACGGTTTGACTGCTTGCTGCTGGAGCTTAAACAAACTGCGCTACCGGCCATTTTGCTTCGGTCTACAAACTCGCCCTCTGGTAAAGTGTTGTCCCCCGTCCGCGAAATGGGGAGGGCGCCCCCTGTAAGGTCATCCCCGCCCTCTGTCCGCGGAGCGCCGTCTCCTTTCAGGATATCAGGATAGGACACAAACCGATAGACAAACTTCTGACCGTTGACCTTCTTTATGATGTTCTGTAGAAAAACGACAGGCAGACGTTCCAAAAGAAGATAAGTTGGATTTCTGCAGAAAAGTAAAAGACATCATTACAAACACGCCGTGCTTCATAAAGGCAGTGAGACGAGCGAGAGTTAAAAAATAGAAACATGAGACCACAGAAAATCCTTCTGTGTGGGAGACACTCTGTCCTTCCTGTCTGTGGACTCAGCCAGTAGCCAATCATGCTGCAGCTCAGACGTACCAAAGCAGCCCACAACGCCCACAGGGTCAGAGTGGGCGCTGCCAAACCACGAGCCAGAGATGCACAAAACTCTGAGGAAACGGCTTGATGACTTCTAGAAAAAATCCCCAAACCATCTCCACTTCTACCTGTGCAAAGTGGAACATAATCTCCTGAATCTTGACTTTAGCTTGGAGATAAAACTGATGAACAAACCGTCCATCAAGCTGCTGCATTATGCTGATCAGGGCACCATGCGAGCGGCACGCAGGTACGGGCGAGCGAGAGAGAGAGAGAGAGAGAGCGCCTTTCTCTGTTCATCTGTCTCACCTTTCTGTACTTAAAATGCAGCCCGTCATCAGTTCAGATGTAACTCCTGTTTATGTTTATTATAGTTTAGAACTGCTGCGTTGTAAAAGCAGCATTTTTTTAATCTTTAATAGCATCGTGATGATGAGTTTTTGTGGGATAACTCAGTGTTTCCATACATCAGCTTTACTTAAGGTAAATGAAGACCCGCCCAGCTTTCGCGGGATGACCTAGCCTAAAAAAAATACAACTGCGACACTGTTGTCACGCACACTGACACGCACACACACAGCGAGAAGATGAACCGTGACATGTATATTTCTGCTTTTTATACTAGTGCTGTTGAAAACATGCGTGTTTGGACCGGGCCGAACTTTATGGTGTGTGTCGCAGCCTGCCATTAGCGCCCGTGGAACGGAGTGTATGCCGGCGTGCCTGGAGTGTATCCTGCCGCCACACCCAGAATATTGCTGCGTTTGACAGACCTTGGAACTCAGATTTTTCCAACTTTCTACTTGGAAAAATGCATTGGAACGGCATTTGAAGTCGGAGCTCCGGCTGGGAAACTCAGACAAAATGATCTACGCTGACTTACCGAGTATGATGTCACTCAACATGGCGGCGCTGTGGAAACGAGCTTTGTGAATAGAAGTCATCAGCTAAAAGGCGAATAAAGTATTTTTTCTTACATGACATTGAAATAAAAAGGTTATAATACTGTATATCGCCATGGTAACTATCTATAGTGTATAATAACTGTTTGCCATTGATACACAAGTGTAAATAATTTCATAATATTACTTCTCTGCGCAAAGTTTAATACTGTGATTAATATCATTGTAAAACAACACAACCAGACAGTCCTGTAGTCTAACTTTACTTTAGTTAGCATTTATTACTAAGTTTATTTAATTTTGCAGTATTTATTGGTGTTCATGCTTTTTAATTACATTTGGCTGGAACGGTTTGAGGTCGGAAGTTGGAACTTCCAACTGGGAAAAATCCAACTTCTGAGGTCCACTGAATGCAGCATTAATCCTGCCACAGCACCCGGAGCGTATCCTGCTGTGTGGACTACTGTTTACCGGCACGTGCGAATTTAAGAACTGCTCATCCAAATAACTTCACACGTGATGCTGCAGGTCTTTAGGTCCTGATCAATAAACCTACTGAACATCAGCTTCATACATGACGGGTTCTAGAGACGTCGGTGCCTCAGACAGAGAGAAAGAGATTAGTTTGATGTATATTTCTATTTGAGAGGACAGAATGGGATTGTGGGGGTTTTTTTGTTTTTATTTGGGGGGGTGNGGGGGGCTTGGACACAAGGTGTGCCTGCCCACTGGATAGCATCACTATGGAAGGCTAATCGTAGCAGCAGCAGGCAGAGAGGACAAATGGTTTACCTTGTCGTAGTAGTATCTGAGAGCCCTGCTGAGTTTGTCGTAGTTCATGTTGGGCTTGTTCTTGCGGGCCCCCCACAGCCGGGCCACCTCCTCCGCCTGCAGCAGTTTGAACTCTCCCTCCTCATTGGTCCAGCAGATCAGCTGATCGTTACTGGAGTCCAGCAGCAGCTGGAGGAGGAACTGCCACAGCGTGACAGAATTGTCCATGTCTCTCACTGAATCAGGGAATATGGAAGATGGAGGAGAAACTCATCAGGAACGTTCAAATGCTCTGATTGGCTTCATGATTTAAAAAAAAAGAAATCACAATAACTACACGTCACCATGCTAAATAAACACGGTGATAACTGCAGCTCATTCATAAAGCTTCTCTTAAGTTAATCAGAGCATCATGTCTCGTTACCAGGTCAGGTTGTCAGGTGTTCTCAAGTAAAAACCGAGTTATATTTAAGAGTCATGATTTATCTGCTGTTAAAGAGAAACTGACAAGTTAAAACAAAAAACATAAACTCTGATATAGAGCTCCATGTTTTAAGACATCGACACTAAAACAACACATATCCACACACTGGCAGATGGGAGGGGTGTGTGTGTGTGTGTGTGTGCATGTGTGTGTCGCAGACAGAGAAGAGCAGCAGATGAGTCTTGATGGAGAGTCTCAAATCAGATCAGATCAGATCAAAACTCTCCATTTAACCTAATTGATCAGTTTTGTGTTTTTATTTATCAAACTTATTGATCGCTGGTACGTGAGGCAAATATATTTAAGGCAACATACTGGTGATTTTGCATATCTGACCCCAATAACTACAACCTACATAAACATTACATCACTGCCGACCACTTTTTAATACTACTACTAGTAATTCCATGCTACTGGAGCGATACATATTAAAATTTTTAGAACACAGAGCAAAAGAGCATTTTTAGAGCATGGAAGAAAACATATTTCTCCAGCAGGGAATATCATCCCAGGAGAAACATGCTTTTTCTGAGAAATTAAAACGACCGTGTGTTGAACTGGACGTGTTGAAAGATTAGGGGATCTCGTAAAATAATATGAAAACTGAATATGGTGTCATGCTTGGCAGAAACATAACATGTATGCAGATGGAATTTATTGAGCTCAAACACACAAATCCACTGATATGGTCCTTTAAATCTTAGGGGCAGGGCACTGCTATATAGCAATAATCCCAATAAAACAGATAAGTTTGCTTACTTTTCATGTTGTCTTTAATTATGTCCACCACATGTTGCAAGCTGTTGATCATGCTGTGTGTGTGTGTAAGCCTCTTATGGCAAAGGGTAAATCTTCAGACCCACAGGGTTTATAACCTCCTCGCGCGCGCGCACACGCACAATATTTAACCAAACTTAGTGCTAATAACGAGGCAAAAATAAGACTTTATCAAAACTGGGGCCAAGAAATACAATTTACCCACAATGTTTGCTTTACGAAGCAAACATTGTCTTTTTATGCGCAACAGGAACGTCAGATCGGTAATTAGTAACTCAGCGGCGGCTGTGAGGCTCTGATTTAAGTGGCTGTTGTCATAAATTGATCCACCCACACGGCACAAAATAAAACACCACTTGTTGATGAACAGCTAAGCTAGCAGTGTTTTCCACGCGGCGTGGAGTCGCATGTTGGACTCAAACGCTGCTGTCATGTTCGGTTTGTGTACAAACAACCGTTCAGACAAACAAAACAAGCAATTAGCGCTTGTTTGCTAAGTGTAAGTTAAGCTAGCTTTTCGTTAGCTTTCCTGCTAACAGCTAACATTACCTCGCTCATATAGACCGCTGAATTTCCGAGTTGTCCAACTGCGTCGAAATATTCCAAACACATTGTTGTAAATGTTTCTCGTATAACCTAATGAAATAAACAAGTTTCAAACAACATGCTAAACGGAAACCTGAGCAGGAAACACATTAAACTAGTGATGTTAAGCTCGACACAGCACCGAGCTTCTGAAGCGGAAGTATCGCGGAAAAATGTTTCGATACCTCGCTTCGGCATGCCAAAAGTCACGTGACCACTACAACCGAAGCTTCGTTACGTCAAACACGAGACGTTCCGAGTGGACTTGGAAAAGGGGCGGGGCTTGAGCAGCAGAAGAACAACCTAATAAAAATAAACCCTACCCCAAAATAAATAACTAAACAAATAAATTTCAATTTCAACATCCTGTAGATACATGTATATACATATAGATATACATATATCTATATGTATATATATAGATATATGTATATACATATATATATATAGATATATATAGATATATGTATATATATATATATACATATATCTATATATATCTATATNTATAGATATATATAGATATATGTATATATATATATATACATATATCTATATATATCTATATATATAGATATATGTATATATGTATACATATATATATAAAATTTAAAACATAGTTTTATCAGTGGAGGAAACTGAGTTACGCAAAAAAAACAAACAAAAAAAAAACACTGCAATGGACAAAAATGACAAGATTATTAGATTGTGTGATTAAAACTTTTTTAATGATCAGTGGTTTAGCAACTTGCAACTAGCAAAGAAGAAGAAGAAGAGGAAGAATTAAGGTTAAAGAGGGAACACTCCTGTTTGCTTATGGACTGACTTTTCTCTTGTTTGCTTTCTTTGAGCGACTAAACATTCTCCTCAGAATCCTGGAGAAGAAACTGCGAATCCTCTTTAGAGTTGCCTTTTTATCTTTAACTTCAATGAAGAAGGAATCCTCAGTTTTGACCTTAGGTTTGACCTGATCTATGGCCTTAGGTGTGACCTTAGGTGTGACCTGACCTGTGACCTTAGGTGTGACCTGATCTGTGGCCTTAGGCATGACCTTAGATGTGACCTGATCTGTGGCCTTAGGAGAGACCTTAGGTGTGACCTGACCTGTGGCCTTAGGTGTGACCTGATCTGTGGCTTTAGGTGAGACCTTAGGTGTGACCTGATCTGTGGCCTTAGGAGAGACCTTAGGTGTGACCTGACCTGTGGCCTTAGGAGAGACCTTAGGTGTGACCTGACCTGTGGCCTTAGGCTGTGTGACCTGACCTGTGGTCTTAGGCATGACCTCAGGTGTGACCTTGTCCGTGGCCGTAGGTTTGATGTCGTTCATGGAAGCATTTTGAGTTCCAGATGAAGCACACATCGTGATGAAGCAGTCATTCAGAGCTTCAGCAGGTGTAATTCGTTGTGGATAATTGACTTGCAGCATCTTTTTGAGGAGGCTTAAGAAGTTCTTAAAGTCTTTGTGCTGGAAGCCCTCACGCTGCATAGCCACTGTCTTAGCCAGATCATCCAGAGTGTTGAAATTATGATAAGTGTTACGACCAGACCTGGCCAAGCGGCCTCCTCTGGCCAGTCTGTACTCGCTTTCTGTGTTCAGCCTCCAAAACTGATTTTTAAAATGTTCTTCTTTAGTGAAAAAAAAGTTGGTTTTGGTCCCAGCATGCAGCAGGTGGTCATCTGGTTGGCCCTGCCAACGCACGATGGTTGTCATGACAGCATATTCACAGTACAGAGGATACAGGTGTCTCCCCAGAAACATATATGCTGCTACACAACCAAGAGACCACATATCTACAGTCTCTGTGATTGGAAGACCCAAGAGGACCTCAGGAGCTCTGTAAGGCAAACCCTGAATTGTCTTTCCAGGCTCAACATGAGAGCTGTTGGAAAATGCCTGACCAAAGTCGATCAATTTTACTCGAAGTGGTTCGACATCAGGGTTCACGATCATGACGTTATCTGGCTTCAGGTCAGCGTGAATCATTCCTATTGACCTCAGGCTGTTTAGAGCCTCCAGCAGCTGCCGCATTGTGCTTCCAATCACTGAAAATGGCACCTTCCTGCGCTGGCAGACCATTCCAAAGACAAAAGTTTGCAACGTCTGCTGTAAATGCTCAAAAACCAGACAGACGGTTCCGCTGTAGTCAAACTGTTCGATGAAGCGCACGATGTTGTTCTTGTCAGGGTCTAAAGTCTGGAGTCTTCTCAGCGCACTCACCTCTTTCCTAACAATCCTTCTTAATCTCATCCTTTTCTTCAGGACCTTCACTGCTACTTTCTCTTTCGTGGCTGAATTAACACAGTGCAGAACTTTCCCGAAGCAGCCTTCTCCTACCACCTCCACCACCACATAATTACCTGACCTGCCAGGTAAAACATCATTTTCCTCCACTNTCCTACCACCTCCACCACCACATAATTACCTGACCTGCCAGGTAAAACATCATTTTCCTCCACTGCTATGTCTGTGTTCATGTTTATTTCGTCCATGAATGAAGTATTTGGACAGCTGCTGCCTCAACTATACATGTGGTTTTCCATTACCTCATTGTTATTTGTTCAGAAAATTGCGTCATACTTGGGGGGGGNTAATGCTGCCTTCGAGCTACCTCGAAAAATCCGACTTCCTACTTGTAAAAATACGTTGGAACGGCATTTGAAGTCGGAGCTCCGACTGGGAAACAAGCACCAGTTTATATATATATATATATCTTTATTAACATAAACTTGGACCAAAATGATCTGCCTCGACTTCACGAGTATGACGTCACTGAACATGGCGGCGCCATGGAAGCGAGCTTTATGAATAAACATGATCAGCTAACAGGCGAATAAAGTATTTTTTTCTTGCGTGACACTGAAATAAAAAGGTCAAAATATATCACCAATTTAATCTATAGTGTATAATAACTGTTTGCCATTGATACGTAAGTGTGAATAATTTCAGAATATTACTTCTCTGCACAAATGTTGACCAATATCATTGTAAAGCAACACAACCAAACAGTTCTGTAATCTAACTTTACTTTAGTTAGCATTAATTACTAAATTTATTTAATCTTAGAGTATTTATTGGTATTCAGCCATGATTTTTAGTTTATATTTTGCTGGAACGGTTTGAGGTCCGACTGAGAAAAATCCGACTTCCGAGGCAAATTGAACGCAGCATCTGTCCTCCAGCCATGACAACGCGGACCCTAGCCAATTTTCTTCAAAATCAAATATTGAAGTGACTCACCCGCAATAAAAATCAACTTTTCTCCTGTAAAATTCGTCTTTTCCTAAATTAATAAAGTCATATTGTAATCATAAATCATAAATAGAGATTCACCGAGGCGGAGGCTCTTCCGTGCATCTCAGATGCACGGAAGAAAATGTACGCCTCCGCCACAGAATATAGTCCCAGGAGAAAATGGTTTTTACTGAGAAATAAAAATGAATGCCTACATTTGGACATTAGCAAGTTAAATATTGAATTTGAAGGTGGCTTTATCACCTGAAGATTTCATTTTGAAAGATTAGATTTGCCAAAATAACAAGAAAATTTAAAATAATGTTTTGGAAAATGGGTGTCAGTAATGTAATGTGTATTTGTATTTAATGAGCTCAAACATGCAAAATCACCAGTATGGTTCTTTAAAAATTTCAATCCATTTTGTTTAATAAATGAGACAAGACAAACAGGATATGGTCAATGAATTATATTAATCTGTTAAAAAATGCTTCATCACAGGAAGTTACATATTGACTTTACTTCTGCAGCTCTAAACACTTTAATCATTAATGCTTCACATAAAGGAACGACTGCATTTACTGTGTTTGTTAATTATTTCCAGATTTTACCCAGAGTTCCACACAAACAGCTGAAATGATGTTGGCTGCCTTTATTTATCACAATGGGAAGTAAATAAAAAATAAGCTAATTCTTTTTCATTTGGAGATTTAAAAATCCATTTCAGATTTATTACCTTACATGAAGATATTTTTTTTAAACATAATCATGTTCTTATGACAAACCAATTTAAATTAATTTAAATGATACAGTAAAAATCTGGATATATTTGTTCACTTTTTTTTTTAGAGCAGAATCCAGTTTTTCATGGCAGAAAAAACAAACAAAAAGGTCAAGTTTCTCAAGGCAATAAGGACTTATTAAAGGACCATACCAGCCATGATAATCATTTCCCAAAGGATAAAACCGTATTTCAGCTTTCCTGATATTTTGCTAAATCTCTTAATCTTTCAAAATCAAATATTCAAGTGATACACCCACCTTAAAAATCCATGTTTCTCCTGCTAATAGTTACACAGCCTTATGAAGTCACGGTCCTTTAAATTTTTCCATAAACGCAGGTCTTCTTTTGGGACTATATTCCCCGGTGGAGGCATACATTCACTCCACGCTTTTTATTGAGCTTAAACACTAAAATTACATAACTTCTAAAAAAACCTGAATACACGTCTTGTTGGTGATGATGGATTACCTATCCCAAGAACGTTTACAGTATCAACAAGTTGATTTTAATAGAGAATGAACTGAAACCAATGGAGGTCTGGAAGGTAGGAAAAACATTTTTAATTCACCGTTCCAGTAGTATGCTTTGGAAAATGATTGTCAGTAACGTTACATGTATGAAAACTGAATATATTAGGCTCAAAACATGTAAAATGGATGGTATGGCCCTTTAATTGTCATTCTATTCACGAGCCTGAACAGGAAGTGTGGCTTCATTTACACGTTCTGACGTTCGACGCTGATTTTTCACATTTCTTGGCTCTGAGCTGAAACGTTTATTTCTGAGACGATGTAAACATGAGACAGAAATATTTCTCCAAGCTGCTGCTTCCTGACGCTCTAAAGGTCAGAGGTTCATCCTGTTTTCAGACAGAGAAGAAGGGTTAGAGAACGTGCAGCAACGATCGCTGCTGTGTCCATGATCAATATGTTTGATTGATAAACCCACTCAGCTGATCAGAATATAAATGGAGAGAGTTTTGATGTGATCTCACACATTCTAGTGGCGCTCTCTCTCTCTCTCTCTCTCTCTCTCTCTCTCTCTGCTGGTTAACGTATCAGTTTCTCTGTAGCAGCAGATGAATCAGGATAAGTCGTGACTCGTGAACAGGAAGCAGCTCATTAACACACTGATCATCGTTTTTTTTTTTTTTTTTTTNTTTTTTTTACCTGAAACACACCTGATGACAGCGTGTTGTAACGAGACAGCGATGCTCTGATTATCGTGGCGTGTATTTAGCGTGACGCTGTGACTTCTTTTATGAATAACATGCTTTGGAAAACGCTCAGCAGTGATGTAAAGGTGAACTGCACTCCATGAAGTGAAATACATCATGAATTCACCAGCAGTGTTCACGTTGCTCTTCTAACCCCTCCACCACCATCCATCCCTCCACCATTTCTACAGAGACCCAGCCCCCTCCCTCTCTTTTACTACCTTCTTTCTAGTAATACAGCCTTCATGTGGACATTTCCCATCATCCACCAGGCTGCTGCTCCCAGCTTTTGTTCATTCTTGACAGATTTCAAACACAAACACCGACGTACAACTTTGTCTCTGATTAGCAGATGCAGCCATGCAGGGCTAAAAAAAAAACAACTAAAAAGCCTCCTCTCACTCCGCTGTCTCCTTTCTTCAGAATTCTGTTGATTCCTGCGTTAATTCTCCGGTCTGTCCATCTCCTGGCACAGCGTGTCTTTGTGTGTGTGTGTGTGTGTGTGTGTGTGTGTGTGTGTGTGTGTGTGTGTGTGTGTGTGTGNTGTGTGTGTGTGTGTTGAGCTGAGTTTTTATGGAAGGCTCTGGGAATCTGTCGTCCTGCCGATGTTACATGATGATTCGTGGTTCTGGCACCGAGTCGTTGATGGACTTGTGCGGCAGGACGTTGGCTCCGTTCAGGTAAAGCTCGTCATTTACGATCACGTCCTCGCCCAACACCGTCACGTTTTCCATACGAACCTGATTAACCAACAAGTCGCTGTTACCAGTCGTTTCATAACACATGCAGAAAGTCGTGTATATGTTGGATAGTGTACAAGCTTTAAAGGACCATACCACCCATTTTGCATGTTTGAGCTTAAATATATTCAGTTTTCATACATGTTACGTTACTGACAATCATTTCCCAAAGCATACTATTTGCATTGCATTAGTATACTATAAATATTATGATTTTGATGATATTTTGCCATTATTATGTGTTGATGAATTTTTACATCATGATCAAGAAGAAACTAAACATGTCTGAAAGTATCAGCTCAGCGTCTGATGAATTATTTCCTGTTGTTTTAAATGGTTCAGCTACAAGCTAACTGGCTAACAGCTACAAGCTAACTGGCTAACAGCTACAAGCTAACTGGCTAACAGCTAAAGGTGGAAATACAACAAATTATTTCTCCACCTGAAGCAGAAATGGTGAATACCAAGAAAATCACATGAGGAGGAGAGCCAATCAGATGATCTGAGACAAAACAAACAGGAAGTGATGCTGACTCAGTCTAGCATAGCTGGAGTGTTAGCTAACTGTACTTTCTGTGGCAGAAAAAGCTAACAGTGGAGTGAAATTAGCTTAGCGGTCACCTGAGACGTACATACGATTGTTTAAGGCATGATCGTTTTCATTTCTCGGTTCCTCCCTGCTGGGACTTTGTTGGCAGAGACGAACATTTTCTCCCACGTTCGTGTCGGATCAGTTCATTTTAAAAAAATAAGAACGATGTTTGTTCTCTCTGATGGATTATTTATCTCCAGCACGTTTCAAGTCTCTTCAAGTTAATTTTTATAATGTAAAAATCAACTTTAATGAACTGAAACCAATAGTCTGGAAGGTAGGAAGAACAATTCTAATATTTAACGCTCCAGTTTTATGTTTTGGAAAATGGCTGGCAATAACGTAACATGTATGCAGGCTGTATTTATTGGTCTCAAACATGTAAAATCACTGGAATGCTCCTTTAAGTGGTGTTTTGGCATGTTCCGTGTTGATGAACTCACCCACTGACCCACAGACGAGCTCCACCCCACGATGCAGCTCTCCAGCCAGGAGTGGGATCGAACCCGCGCTCCCTTCATGACGGTGCATCGCTTTATCCTCACGCCGTCCTCCACGACGACTCCAGCGCCGATGCTCACGTTCGGCCCGATGGTGCAGTTCTCTCCGATCTGGGCTGTCGGGTCCTGAAGAGGCGGCGAGAAAGGAGAGTTATCACGAGTTTACCGACGCCAAATCACCAGGATTACTCTCTGGACGCACCACCATGACGTTGCCAAGAAAACCGGGCCCCGTGCGTAGCCTCTCAGGAGCGTGTTGCCGTAGCGACTGGAGGTACATACACATTCCTGTCAGGAAGTCTTTAGGCTGACCAATGTCCATCCAGAAGCCTGCGGACAGAAACATGTAGGCGTGAGACAGATGGACACGCAGACAGACAGCTGACTGATGGAGGCGTGGGTCGCCTGCCGTCATGCACACGTTTACATGCACACGACACTCTGATTATTTGTCTGTACTCAGATTAAAGGACCATACCACCCATTTACCACCCCAGTACAGTCATCCTCAAAGTCTGGACTCTGGTCCGGACCGAACACACCTGTCTCTGGACTCTGAGCTACTTTTCACATGTAGTATGTGTTTTATCTGAGAGACATCGCTGCAACACAACGAGTCAAAATTCTCACAGAAAGTGAAACCAAATGTCTACTCTGCTTTGGTTTGGTCCAATCACATTCAGCGTCCCGTCATCTCCATGACAACAATGGGTTGACATGATGTTGAGCTCACTGAGAGTTGACAGCGCAGCTAGTTTCGTCAGCAGTTAGCATGACTTATCCAATTAGCCATCAGGAGAGGCGGGACTTTTTCCGGTCCAGTCCCCGGCAGTTAATTAGCAGTAGTTAGCAGTAATTAGCAGTAGTTAGCAGTAATTAGCGGTAATTAGCAGTAATAATTACCTTGTAGCTCCATGGCGTACAGGTGACTGTCCTCTGCCATGACAGGAAATATCTCTTTCTCTATGGATGTGGGCCTCAGCTGTGAAAACACACACACACACACACAAAAGACTCAATGTGTTTTTTTTTCTTTTTTTCTCTTTTTTAAAAAATGTCTTTTGAATATCATGTAAAATATGAATCACCGCTAAACGAGCAGCACGTTCTGAGTTTTTACCTCACGATGCCTTTGCTGAAAATTTAACTGGTAATACCATCACAGAATATTCAGGCTACGTGTGTGTGTGTGTGTGTGTGTGTGTGTGTGTGTGAGAGAGACACACACACCTGGATTCTGCTGAGCATGCTGGGATTGAAGATGTAAATGCCAGCATTGATCTTGTTGGAAACGAAGACCTGCGGTTTCTCCACGAAGCGATGGATTCTACCGCTTTCCGTCTCAAACACAACCACGCCGTACTTAGAGGGCTCCTCCACCCGCGTCACCTACACACACACACACACACACACACACACAGGTCAGTATGGACTCAAATAAAACCAGCCTTCCTGTTAACCTCATATTGTTGGAATTTATGTAAATTAAAGGACCATTCTGGTGGTTTTGCGCGTTAGAGCCCAATAAATACAACCTGCATACATGTTACATTACTGCCAATTATTTCCTAAAACATACGATAGAAGTGGTAAATATTAGAATTGTTTTTCCTACCTTCCAGACTGCCATTGGTTTCAGTTTATTCCAGTACNGGTAAATATTAGAATTGTTTTTCCTACCTTCCAGACTGCCATTGGTTTCAGTTTATTCCAGTACGACATAAAACTTAACTTTAGAGACCTGAAACGTGCTGAGATAAATAATCATCACTCAGAACATGACGCCTGTAACTTTATTTAACTCATCAAACACGGAGCTGCACGGAAGAAAATGTGTGCCTCCACCAGGAAATATAGTCCCAGGAGAAGACGGTTTTTACTGAGAAAATAAAAATGATCATCCATTCTACAATCACGTGTGTGTTACGTACGAATTTTAAGGTGGACGGATCACCTGAATGTTTGATTGTCAAAGATTTAGCGATTTGGGAAAAATAATGGGAAAAGTAAAATAAGGTTTTATATTTTGGAAGGTGGCTGGTAGTAACGTTACATGTTTATGGTACCTATTGGCCATAAACATGCAAAATCACTGGTATGGTCCTTTAAGCACACATGAATGACAACACTGAGTGTTTTTACATTCTAAGACAGAAACAGGTTGAAATCTGAGCCAAATCAAACACGTCATGAAAATGTTTATTATGAGAAGTTTTGTCTTTTATCACATAACATTTAAATAAAATATGAAATAAAAAACTCCCGCTGAGCCTCGGGTTGGCATGGCGACGGCGTCTGACTCACCACGATGGTTCCCTCCTGGCCGTGGTTTCTGTGGAACTCCAGCAGCTCTCTGAATGGAAAGTCGCAGATCACGTCGGAGTTCAGGACGAAGAAGGGCTCGTTGTCCACATTCAGCAGCTCCCGGGCCAACGCCAGCGGGCCGGCTGAGCACGCACACGCACACGCACACGCACACGCACACATTAAAATCTCTGAAAAATCTTTGATATTTTCCAACATGATGCTAAAATGGCTCGAGCTGTTACAGCAAACATGTAAAGATGCTCAAAAAAATAAACAAATAAAATAAAATAAATAAAAGATCCTCTACGTCTTTGTTTTGTGGCTTTTAATTTGCTTTGCGCTCCAGTTTTTGCTAATTTTATGAACAGTTGACATGAAACAGAAAGTTTACATCACCCAGCAGAAGTAAAAAACTTACAACAAAACCAGATTTTTTTTTTGTGGTTATTACTTTAGTTTTTATTCTGAGGTTTGAAGAATTTGCTCTATTAAAGGACCATACTGGTAGTTTTGCATGTTTGAGCCCAATAAATACAACCTGCCAACTTGCTGCCAAATATTTTTCAAAACGTACGACTGGAGCGATATAATTAGAATTGTATTTCCTACCTTCCAGACTCATTGTTTCAGTTCATTCCGTAGCTATAAAAAAAAAAAAAAAAAANTAAAAAAAAAAAATCACTTTTTAAAGACCTGAAACATGCTTCAGATAAATAATCATCCCAGAAAACACAAAATCTGTTAAATTTTTTTGTCAAAGTAACTTAATTTAAGCAACAAATCACAGCTGCATGGAAGAAAATGTATTTCTCCACCAAGAAATATAGTCCCAGGAGAAAACAGCTTTTAATGAGAAATTAAAGCAACCCTGCCGTCGACATTCAGACATACGTGTCAGCAGGTGAACTTTAAAGGTGTTTATATCACCTGAACATTTGATTTCAAAAGATTAGGGGATTTGGTAAAATAACACGAGAACTAAAACACTGTTTTATGTTTTGTAAAATGGCAGTCATGTAATGTGTATGTGAACAGTGTTTGGGCTTAAACTTGTGGAAATCACCAGTATGGTCCTTTAATTCTCCCATAGACATGGACTCACCTGTTCCTAGAGGAACCTTCTCATGAGACAGAGAGATACGAATCCCAAGCTGAGGAGAAAACAGAAAAGTCAGGACACCAAACAAGAAAACGCCTCAAAGCTCAAAGTCATCGTCATGGCAACCATCAGGAAATCAGAGTGGCTGCGTTACGTAGGAAAATGTATGGATGTAGGTGAGCTGAACACAGCAGGTGTAGCAGGAAAAGGTAGAAACAGGTGTGACGGAAGCTGATGAGCTCAAACAGGAAATCAAAAGTGGAATTGTGGAATAACTGGACGTCGTACTCTCTGCTCCTGGACTTTCATCTCTCTCTCCAGCAGGTCTGACATGTAGCTCACCGCCAGGATCACATGCTTCACCCCGGCCTACACGCACACACACGCACACACATGCACGCACACAGAGAGAGAGAGAAAGAGAGAGAGAGAGAGAGAGAGAGAGAGATGGAGAGTGACNGCACGCACACAGAGAGAGAGAGAAAGAGAGAGAGAGAGAGAGAGAGAGAGAGATGGAGAGTGACTAACTACACAAAAATCAAAAACAAAATACAACTTAAAGGGCCATACCGGTGATTTTGCATGTTTTAAATCAATAAATACAACCTACATACATGTTATATGACTGACAGCATTTTCCAAAAAATAAATGGAAAATGGTCATCAGTAATATAACATATATGCAGGTTGTATTTGTTGGGCAAAAACATGCAAAATTACAGACAGAGAAACAATTTAAAGTTCTGACTGTGTCAGACTGAGATTTATTTCAGTATAATAATAATAATAATAATAATCTGACATGAGCTGGAAGTGGTGATTTTATAATCAGAGTTTATCGTCTTCGCATCCATTTTTTTGCTCTGCTGTTTGGAATGAAGAGAGACTGACAGCATCTCCTTAAGCTCCGCCTCCTCTCACCTTCACCAGCGCCTCCACCTGGTGCAGCAGGATGGGCTTGTTGCAGAAGTCGACCAGCGGTTTGGGGATGCTCAGGGTGAGCGGCCGCAGCCGGGTCCCGTACCCCCCCACCAGGATCAAAGCCTTCATGCTTCTGCTGTTAGAGACTGTTACCACGGCAACCACAGCTCATCAAGGACGGGGTCTAAACCAGCAGGAGCCTGAACGAGACAGAGATTTACAATGAGCAAGTAACAGTAACGTGAACTTTGCATGTTAGTTTGATGATGTAATCAAATTAAATTAATTACAGCCACAACATGAACACGCAACAATTTGAACACGTTAAAACAATCAAACTGACAGTTCTGCTGCTTCAAGTCTGTTCAAACGGCACGAATAGGCTACAAACACTTTGAAATTTGAAATTATGAAAAAGGAAACAATCCAAACACAGTGTGGGGGCGGAGCTTGGGCGTGGTTTGTTCTGAATGTACGTTAGCAATGATTTGATATTATTCCATGTATTTGATCAGACTGATAACGTCCCTTCATGTCCAGCTGCATCTTCACCGGAAACTGTTAGCGTGACGCTAACTTGTTGCTACTGTTTGCAAAGCTTGTTTTGATTGTTGAGGAAATTCTGTGTCATAAGTTCTACGTCCTCTATTCTCTCTGTAACCTCCACACGGAATAATATAAAATCATTGCTAATACATGTTCAGAACAAACCACGCCTTAAGCTGCGCCCCCACACTGTGATTGGACTGTGATTTCTTTTTCATTCTGGCACTAATAATGCAACTGCTTCAGAAAAAGAAATGAGAGGACTTTGTATTTAGTATTGGCATGTCTATGCTGCCCCCTGCTGGACAACATGAAATAAAAACCCCTGATCTTTTCTTTTCACCNTTGGCATGTCTATGCTGCCCCCTGCTGGACAACATGAAATAAAAACCCCTGATCTTTTCTTTTCACCGTAATGTGATTTGATTGTAATGTGGCAGAAAAATTCATGTTACAATGAAAAACTATTAATTCAATCATTAAAACAAAAAAATAAAGAGTTTGCATTAAACCATATGTTTTTCACTTATTTATGACACAGTAAATGCGTGTATGGAAATGAAATACAAATTAAATTGTATTTCTCAAATGGGTGTATTTCACTCTTTTTTTTTTTTTTNCTCTTTTTTTTTTTTTGTCTCTTATAATCTTCCATACCAAAGAAGTTTTATGATTACCAGCGTTTGTTTGTTTGTTTGTTAGCAGGATATCTTAAAAAGTTATAGACAGACTTAGATGAAATTTGGGGGAAACATGTTGAGAGAAAGAAGTAATTAATCCCGGAGGTGATCTGGATTATAATCTGGATCCAGATAAAATCAATGTGAATGGGTTGATTTCAGTGACATTTAAGCATGGTGGTTCATTTTGTAAAAAGTTTTTGATTGGGGATTCTGCTGGCTTTGGGGGATGTGATGTAATTCTTTACTGATGTGTATGAAACTAGTCTGTAGTGTCCGGACAGCAGGACAACAGATGAACACGTGACTGCAGGTAATTAAAAATAAAAATCTCTTTGAAATATTACCTCACCAGGTTACCATAGCGACGGCTAGCCAACGCCCCCTCAGGAAACCAGGCTTTTAGTGAGGCTACTACAAGTGTCCATTGATACTTTAAGAGGAAATCCTTTAGAACAAACATCATTTTAAATCTCTGCATATGAAAACAGCACAGACTGTCACGGGGAAACACCGGTGCAGCTAACAGGCACGGTAATCTCCATGCACTGCACAGTTACTGCTATAATTCTTCTGTCTTTAACAAATACGCTGTAGGAGATCAGAAATCAATGCAGCCCAGCCTCGTTTTTTACTTTTTAAACTCTAACCAAAAGAAACTTTGGCTGTTTGGAGGTAGCTAACGACAGCTAGGCTAGCTAATGCTGACTTGCTGCTATGATCAGTCATTGCTACCAATTTATTCAGCTTCCTGCTTCAGCCTTCGGTGTGTGTATGTGGAGAAAAATTATAAAATACGTACTCAGAGATCAGGTCTGATGAAATGTTCGCCAAAAGTCTCCAAAAGGATTCAATAAACTCTCTGAAACTGTGTGACTGACACGTAAGACAGTTCAAATTAGAGTTCCGTGTTTGGTTTGCTGCCTGCCGCCATCACACATACAACTTCTGGTTAAGATTTTCAAAACAAAAAGCCACACAACTTTATTAGTTTATTTTGGTGATTTATAGTCTTATTTTATTGATGGGTCACGTTATTTCCGGTCTGTCTGGCTAAATTTAGCTACCTTGATGATCTGTGTCGCAGCGCCGCTCTCAGGGTGTCGGGATGTTAGGGGAATCTGAACCACGGAGAGCGAAATTAGCAACATGTTTATCTCTTATTATCCTAAAATCGATTAAACTGACATTTTAAAGTTCTTAATTAGCAGATTGTACACTAAAATAGTCCCCTGTAGAGCCAATTTTGGTAATTTGTTTAGGTTAAATTGTTCAGGTCACCCCTAACACCAGATACATTGGTACATTCCAAACGCCCAGCACCGCCCCCTCACCACTTCTCACCAATAGGAGGCAAACAACGTGGCGCAGGGGGCTGGCAGTCACGGGTTGTGATTTGGCTGCATTTATACGCCAGGAGCTTCTGAACCAAACAAGGAACGTCTTAGTTTTTATGTGTTTTATGAGATAAATTCTATTTCTTCTCACTGGAAAGGAAACGGCAAAGTAAACACGTATTTTTAAAGGAGCATACTTGTGGTTTTACAGGTTTGACCCAACAAATACAACCCGCATACATGTTACATTACTGCCAATCATTTTCAAAACTATACAACTGGAGCGGTAAAGATTAGAATTGTTTTTCCTACCTTCCAGGCAGCAACTTGTTTGTTTCTTCCTGTACAGATTTTAAACATCTTGAGATAGTAATCCATCACAACAAACCACACGTTTTTTTTTAAGTTACTTAATTTAACCGATCCAACATGGAGCTACGTGGAAGAAAATGTATGTCTCCACCAGGGAAAATAGTTCCAGGAGATGATGGCTTTTACCAAGACATTAAAATGATCACGCCTTCTCCAATCGGATGTACGTGTTAGCAGGTGAAACATTGATTTTAAGATGGCTGCATCACATCAACATTTGAGCTTGAAAGATTAGGGGATTTGGTAAAATAACACAAAACTTATATGCGGCTTCGTATTTTGGAAAATGGTTGTAATGTAACATGTATGCAGGTAGCATTTATTGGGCTTGAACTTGCAAAATCACTGGTATGGTCCTTTAAAAGTTCTCTCCATTCCTGAGGTCAGCATCTGAGGAAACTTTTTGATAGAATCTTTTACAACCAGTTAAAAGAAACATTATTGGTGTTGAAGAAACACTTTTTTAATACCATCTCATAAAGCTCCAATGTCAGTACGGTAAAACTGCCATTAAAATTATTTTAACAAACAGCTCACAGTCATCTACAGCATGTAAACGGCACGGAGACACCAGAGGGAATCCGTGTTTCCAGCCTGGATAAATACCAGCAGCGGTACTGTGTGAATCAAATCCAAAAACACCAGAAAGCTGCTTACAAATGCCAAGGAGTCAAAAAGATCAGGGGTCAGAGGTTAAGCAAGTCAGGATGAGGACCATGTTCTGTTATGGTGTGTGTTAATAAATTGTTAACGTTGTGTTTGCTTGCTTTGGGGTGGAATCTGACTCGCTCATCCATGAGCTCTTCATCATCATCTTCAGACTAACTGAATAATGTGGTATAATAATAATAAAGACATGATGTTTTAATTTCTTCCCAGTGATTTTACTATCAGAATATTTAAACCATGTCTTTACTTGTTTCCTGGAAGAAACTATTTACGCTACAATGGACAAAGCTTGACGTATTAGGGAATAAATAAATGAATTAATAATGATTAAGTAACCTGAAAATTTGAGAAAAAAAAAAGGAATGAATTCATAAACTGCACTTTTAAATAAGCTATAATGAACTGGTTTTCTGTAGAAGTGCAAAGAATAACAATTACTTTAGAGAAAATTGATTTGTAATCTGCACTTCATGACTTTTTATCCTGACACTGAATATCAGTGATGAAAAAATCTTTAATTATTGTCGAGTAAATAAAATATTACAGAATGTTTACAGTTCAGTAATATTGTGATTTATGTGAGATGATTTCTTGGCTTTAATTCTTCCTGCAGGAATTAATTTTCAGTCAAACGTAAATAATCTGAAGCCAACAGGATTCACTGACAGTCTCCTATTCTCTGTGTGGTTAGAGGTCAGAGGTCAAGGGTCAGAGATTCCACCGCAGGTCACAGACCAGGGCGATGTGGTCAGAGGGGTGTGCCACACTGGGAAGCGCCTGGTAGGTTGTCACTTCCTGGTGGCTGGGCAAAGGAATCACCTGCTCCACCTGCAGACACATGGTAGGATTCAGCTTCCTGTTTCTCTGATCTAAAAACAACGCCACGCCAAAACGTCTCCAAAACCGATCCCAGCGCACTCACGGAACTTCTGGGTCCAAAAGAGGATTAGAGGATTTGAAAGAATAACAGGAAAACTAAAATATGGTTTTATGTTTTGGAAATTGGTTGTTAATAACGTAACATGTATGTAAATATTGGACTCAAACATGCACAATTGCTGATATGGTCCTTTAAAGGATCATACCATCCTTTTTTTCATGTTTGAGCCTAATATATTCAGTTTTCATACATGTTACGTTGCTGACAATCATTTCCCAAAGGATAAAACCGTATTTCAGCTTTCCTGATATTTTGCTAAATCTCTTAATCTTTCAAAATCAAATATTCAAGTGATACACCCACCTTAAAAATCCATGTTTCTCCTGCTAATAGTTACACAGCCTTATGAAGTCACGGTCCTTTAAATTTTTCCATAAACGCAGGTCTTCTTTTGGGACTATATTCCCCGGTGGAGGCATACATTCACTCCACGCTTTTTATTGAGCTTAAACACTAAAATTACATAACTTCTAAAAAAACCTGAATACACGTCTTGTTGGTGATGATGGATTACCTATCCCAAGAACGTTTACAGTATCAACAAGTTGATTTTAATAGCAGAATGAACTGAAACCAATGGAGGTCTGGAAGGTAGGAAAAACATTTTTAATTCACCGTTCCAGTAGTATGCTTTGGGAAATGATTGTCAATAACATTACATGTATGAAAATTAAATATATTAGGCTCAAACATGCAAAATGGCCGGTATGGTCCTTTAAGTCATATGCAGTGATTTTCATCAAAACCACGAAAATGAAAATAAGGAAAATGCTGCAAATGTTGCTGCAAGTTGAAAGTTAAATTTATACCTAGATGCTGTGTGTGTGTGTGTGTGTGTGTGTGTGTGTGTGTACCTGCATGTGTTGGGGCTGTATGAAGATGTAGTCCAGGCAGCCGTGGAATCCTCCCACGTAGTTGGTGTAGGCCGGCTGGTTGCAGGCGCTGAGCAGCGGCGGGAAGGAAGACAGCAGCTCCATGCTGCACGTCTCCTCTGCACCGCTGCTGCTCCAGTCTGCATGCACATCTGCAATCGCAGCCATGCTGAGCAACTCAAACACACCTGAGACAGGAAGAGGAAGTAAGGGGAAAAGGATGAGGTGAGGCTAGGGGTGTCGCGTATACCGGTATTGATGATAACCATGATATTTAAAAAATGAAATATGATAATATTGAGTAAATAATCCAGCGCCTCTTAAATCATTTCCATTTCTAGCCGTTCTCGCATTGTCTAGCACAGTGTTAGCTCCTCCTGCCGTGCTACATCATGATGGAGGAGATGGACAGGAACCGCTAAAGGGGGCGGTACCACCAGCCTGTTCACCACATTCACCTCCATCATCCTGCAGATTTCACCACAGTAGACAGGAAGTAGCAGTTAGCATGCTAGCCCTGAAACAGCAAATGTTCCATGAAGGTCTTAGCTGTGTTGCTAAAGCTAAGTTATCATGGCGTTGGACTTGACAGGATTTTCTCTCTCCTGGTTATTTGTTAGATTTGTGGATCTTTTGTTTATCAGGTCATCTGGTTCCTTTACACGATCCCTTAAGGTGGAATTGCTGTTTTTGGAGCTTTTGTACAGTTCTGGTTACAGACTCTCTCCACCTCCCTACACTCCTATTTGGAGGCTAATTCATTTGACAAAAAAGAGACAAACGCACAATAAACTAAGTTAAAGATCAATTTAACTGATAGCATTATTTTTTTTTTCAGATTTTCTATAGATATCGTGATAATATCGTTATCGTAAATTCTTTTGGCCACGATAATTGTGGAGTGAAAATCTGATATGGTGACAGGCCGAGGTGAGACAGGTAAAGAGACAGGAAGTGTGTTCATATAGCACATAAAATTCCCAAAGGAGGACCTACAAGAAAATGAAACATCAATAACCTTTTAGCATTTTGCGGCGCGTTATAAAACAGGAACGCTCCTGCTGTTTGTGCTGCTAGTCTACAGGAAACGCTGCTGAACATGAGTTTCTTTAAATCTGACTTCACAAAACGATTCAGCAAAAAACAGCAAATCTCTCCTGAAATAATAAAAGCTGGAAACTAGTTACAGACAGAGAAAACAGGAAGTTACCTGAGCTGGGACTAGAGTTGAAGTCGCCACAGAAGATGAGAGGCACTCCAGGTGCGACCTCGCTGATCACATGACTCAGGTGCTGCAGAGCCACGCCCATCTGCAGCAAACGAACATTCCCTCCTTCAAAAGAATGAAATTCAGGTCTCAGAGTTCATTTAGTGGATTTCTGCTGAGCGACAGGTTTGGGTTTTACCTTTAGGGTGCCAGTACAGGTGTGTGTTAGCGATGCAGAGCTTCCTGTGCGGCTCGTTCACGTCCTGAATGACGCTCACCTGCAGAGACACCAGACATACAAACTAAACCAAACTAAAGATTCAGAAATCTGCCTGATATGAGACATAAGACATACAGAGTCAGAATATGATGCAGACATGAAGCAGAGCTTTCTGCAAAACGTCACAAGAAGTTCAACTCAGATCATTAAACAAAAACCAGAGGCTGTCTGTCTGTCTGCCTGTCTGTCTGTCTGTCTGTCTGCCTGTCTGCCTGCCTGTCTGTCTCTGTCTGTCTCTGTCTGTCTGCCTGCCTGTCTGTCTGTCTGCCTGCCTGCCTGTCTGTCTGCCTGCCTGCCTGTCTGTCTGCCTGCCTGTCTGCCTGCCTGTCTGTCTGTCTGTCTGCCTGCCTGTCTGTCTGCCTGTCTGCCTGCCTGTCTGCCTGCCTGTCTGCCTGCCTGTCTGTCTGCCTGTCTGTCTGTCTCTGTCTGTCTCTCTCATGTCTCTGTATAAAGTTCTAAGTCATACACCATGTCGCTCGCCTCTCCTTCCTGAGTACAGCACAGCAGTAGTACTGAGTACAGTACAGCAGTAGTACTGAGTACAGCACAGCAGTAGTACTGAGTACAGTACAGCAGTAGTACTGAGTACAGCACAGCAGTAGTACTGAAGTACCTGCAGCGACGTTGACCTCTGCAGCATCTTCTCCTTCAGTCTGGCGTTAGCAGACACCTTCTCCAGCAGTGTAGAATGGATGGGGTCAGAGGTCAGCGCCTCACTCAGCACAATGTCATGACAGCTCAGCAGCCTGAACTTTGACCTAAAAACATAAAACATGTCAGTGTGAAAAACGTTCCTAAAGTTTGACGTGTTAACGCCGTACTTCATCCTGAATGAAGTAAAAGTAGAAGTTATCACAGAATGTTTGTCTGGATTCCTGCTCTGTTTAGTTAAACTACAAATTATCGGTTTGACTTATTTTGTTAAATGAAACATTCAGCAAAGTAAAGGAGTAAAAATTCTGCTGACTTCAGAAAGAGAATCGGACGTTTCAGACCTGCGGTAGAAAGTGGCGAGCCCTTCGTGCTGCCTGTCTTTGAGTCTGAAAACGCCGTCCAGACCAAACGCGTCCAACGCTGGACGCAGGCTGTCCACAAACACTCCTGCAGAAAAACAACAAAAATAAAAACCAATGTAGAACAACACGCTACTGCAGCAGGAAATATCAGAATTGTTTTTCCTACCTTCCAGACTGTNCTCCTGCAGAAAAACAACAAAAATAAAAACCAATGTAGAACACGCTACTGCAGCAGGAAATATCAGAATTGTTTTTCCTACCTTCCAGACTGTGATTAGTTTCAGTTCATTCCAGTATAAAAATCAACTTTAGAGACGTGAAACGTTCTGAGATAAATAATCATCACAGAGAATAAAACGTTTATTAACTTTGTCAAAGTAACATAATTTAACTGATCCAACACGGAGCTGCACGAAAATGTATGTCTCCGCCAGAGAATGTAGTCCCAGGAAAAGACGACTTTACCCAAGAAATTAAACTGACTGTGATATAATTATTAATTATTATTAATTAGAATTATTATAATTCTGCATTGTTGATTTTGAATTTGAAAGATTAGAGGATTTGGCAAAATAACATGAAAACTAAACCACTTGTTATGTTTTAGAAAATGGCTGGAAGTAACGTAGCGTGTATTGTATTGAATTGTTGATTGACCTCAAAATTAAAAAAAAAAAAAAAAAAAAAAAAAAAAAAAAAAAAAATCACCCGTATGGCCCTTTAAAAGAAAAACAAAAAAACCCAGCTATATCCTGAAAAAGAACAGATCATCACAGATCGATATGAAATATTGATCTGGCACCAAGGCGTCCAGCGGTACCTTTGTCCACTTCCTGCAGACAGATGACGTCGGCGTTGTATCCCGCCAGCTCCTTCTTCACCAGATTCTGCCGGTAATCCAGCTGCAGGGCGTACGGCGCGCAGTACGGGTACAGCACCGTCTTCGACAGCTCCGTCTGGGCGTAGATATCGGCGAGGATGTTGTATGACACCACCCTCATAGCTGGCCACGCCGCCTCTTTAAGAGTGTACACGTGTCTGTTGTCAAACGTGCACATTCCTGGTCCGGCCTCCACGGCGCCCACGGAGACGAGCTCCTTGGCTGGACCGCTGCGCTGTCCGTCTCTGGGTATGCATCGAAGTTTCAGCCTGCAGCCAATGTCGTGATTAGACGGGACGTAGACTCGCTCACGTCCTACTTCTGTCCAGGCACGGCGCTGACTGATGATGTCACTCGTCGCTTCAGGGCAGCTACGAGCACAAAATCAATCCGCAAAAAAAAATCAATCAATCAGCACAAAACCAATCAGTCCATAAACATCTCATAACAGGTTTATAAAGACTTGACCACGCCTCCTTCAATATTCCAAAAAATGCCTTCAAAGAGGCCACGGTACCCACTTCCTGTCAGAACAGATCTGTTTTTATGTGCTTTGACAGAGAGGCGTGGAGTACACGGACACGTTTTGAGGCGTGCAGGACAGCGACGGCGTGATTTTGGGTGGAAAAAGATGAACACAACTTTGTAATGAAAACCTTAGACTGACACCAAAATCACCTGATGCATTAAGTGGCGTCACATCGAACTTAATAACTCAAAAAAAAAGGTGGATTTGGTGTTAAGTTCCTGTTCAAACGGTTCACATTCTCATAAACTGCTTTTATTTATCATTTCTCTTATAGTATACTTTTCTAGAACCATTAGAACCTTTTCAGGAACCAGGTACCACTATGGGAATGAGATATAGCTGAATTTTGTTGCTGAGTTATTTCTTTCTGATGGTCCAGGAATAATCTGCGGAGTTTAATGCCATAACATCACTTTTTAATCCGTTATCAATCTAATTTGTCTGATCTTCACAGAACTTTAGATGCTGGAAAACAAAAAAAAATGATGCACTTTAGGAACTTCTACTTCCTGACATAGTTCCAGTTTTTTCTGTGGACTTTCTGGTGTGAAAGTCTTATTAATTTTGTCTGTTTGATAGCAGACCAGATTAATAATTATTCCATTAACAAAGCAAATATTAGTAATGCATTGATAATACTTTTGGAGAGAAGGAGGTTAAATCAATAGATGATAAAATGATTAACAGAATCTTATCCAGTGACAGTTTTGTTCATTTTGGAGCACTAAACATTATTTTTTGCTTTTTCCTGTATATATCGTTTGTAAATTGGATGCTGTTGCATTTTCAGACTACATTAATAAAGCCTTTCCACATTTCTTATGTTTGTAGCATGTCAGCATGTCATTCAGCTCATCCAGTCAGTATGCTGCAGATATATCTGAATGATCAGCAACTTTTTCTGTGTAATCACCTGTTATCAGCGTTTTCTTTGAACCACATGAGCTCACAGTCTTGGAGGTTCCCAAATTCCACCTCTAGTTTGGGGCAGACCGGGAATCCGGCCAGCAGGGATCCGGGAAGCTCAGCGGTGACGAACGTGGGCGCATTTCTCTGAACTGCGTAAATTGCATCTCCGATCTGCAGCGTGGATCCATCCTTCCACGCATCCGAGTTCACCACGTTCTCTGGCACCTCGTCCCCGCCGTAGAACAGCTTCACCACCGTGGGCTCCGAGGCTTCAGAAGGCTGCTGCTCTCTGCTCTTCTTCTTCTTCGCCTTGCCTTGGCTCTTCGTGATGCTGTTGGAGATCCTGGATAAGACTTTTCCCAGCTCCTCGTCCTGATCCCGCAGCATGTGCTTCTGGCTGCCGGCCAGGCGGAAGCAGATGGTGAGTTTGGGCTCCCCGGGGAGGCACCGCACCACGGCCGTCTCCATCCTTCCGAGACGGCGGCAACTTCTATTCAAAGATCCCGGTGAGGGAGACAGCGGGTAGCGGGGAAACAGTCTGCAAGCAGCGGCTAGATATTTAAACATGAAGTCCTCTGGGGGAGAAAGAGGACAGAACGGGCCGGTAAAATGTCAGCTGATGGTGAAACTGAGCTTCCATGAAGCTCCGCCGCACCGGACGCTGACGGGGGAAGAAACCGGAGAAAGAAACCGGGTTCTCCGACTGTCTGTTTACAGAATAAACAACGTTTTACACCCAGTAAGTCTTTACGTTAAATTCCACCGCGCCTTTGAAACCGCTGAGGAAGTCATCGCATAAACCGGAAGCATATACGATAACTTCCGGTGGGCGATTTAAAAAATAAAGCACATAGAATTCTGACATTTTTATGAGGAACCTAAAGACCGCACCGGTGATATAATTTTGTATGTTTAAGCCCAATAATAGTACATTTACTTTACATTACTGACAACCATTTTGCAAACAAAAAAAGTATTTGAGCTTTTCTGTTATTTTTATTGTCTTGTTTTACTTTGAAAACTCCAGGGTTCAAATCACAAAAGTAAAGTTCATTCACACAAACCTACGTATTTAAGAAATTGCATTTTCTCCAAAAGTTGATTTGATTGACTTGTTAGTACAAATTAGGCTGATATAAAACAACTTTCAAGTAACAATAAATACAAATACGTGGCGCTTCACATAAACTTGTCCTTTAGTCATGTAACATCAACACCTCACCCTGCTAGCTAACTTAGGCAGATTTACACCTATCCTTAAACGTAGCGGAACAAAAGATTCAGTTCACTGTATTATAAGCAAATATACATTACACCTTGCAATTTTGGAATAGAAAATACTGTCAAATCCTTGACTAAAATATTCCTAAAAGCTTAATATGTAGTAGTGTTGTTAGCTAAAATTAGCATAAATTGTTAGCATACCAGTCATCGGAGAAATGTCACGTCAGAGGACAGACAAGGTGGACAGACATCAGACCAAACTGCTTCGGTCTGATGTCTGTCCACTTTCTGCTTCTCTGTCCTCCGACTCAGGCGGAGACGAGCAGCAGGTTCAGCCGTAACTCCTCAGAGCTGGACGCTGATGCAGCACCGGCTCCGGTGTATTCTGCCGTTTTTTTGTTTTTTTTTAAAGTCTTTACTGAACAAGATTCATAAACGTGATACAAATAAAAATAACATGAAATACAAAAAGACATTGTGAGCAGTTTAATTTTTTTATGCTAGGGGAGGTAATGATTAAATACAGATCGATATTGTTTTCATCGCTTTGGGATTAATATAACAAGAAATAGAGTTAATATAAAGAATGACTTCCTTCAAAAAAAACCTGAACATTTGGTTTTCTTTTAGAGAATTTGCATTTGTGGATGTGAAATTTACCCATTATAATTAAGAGATTAATAATATATTCATGTGAATTCATGTTCGTATTACTCTGAAGGAAGCCAAACAGTACATGTTTCCAAAATAATTCAAAGTGGTCAGAGATATGGTTACAGATGTAGTCAGAAAAACTGCCAAAATAATTCTGAATAGGAGCAGTGTCAAAATAAGTGAACAGTAGTTTCAGGTGTTTCAGTGATATCTTTTTGAAAAAGAGATCTTATAGATTTATTGTTATTATGAGGAAGTAAAACCCGCCGGCGGGTTTGAAAGGCATGTTTTCTGTAAACAATCACCAAAATTACACCATTTATGATAGCCAGAAACTTTAAAACTCAAAATTATCGTCGGGTTTTCAAATTTCTGACAGTCCTTGAACTAACCATGGCCACCAAACCAAATCTAAGCTTAGAATAGTGATATTTCCTCAAAATCACTTTATTATAAATGTCTCATTTAAAGATTCACTAAAAATAAAGCCTTTGTAAAATCTAAATTCTGTAAAAAGCAACAAATTCTGCGTTTTTTGCTGCAACTAGCAAGCCTGGAGTGCAGCAGCACACTAAGCCTATTGTTTATAATAAATTATAGGTTGTAAAAATGTAAATAGTTCAGTATGTATAGTCCCTTTTTAAAAATTTTTAATTTTATTTTTCCAGTATTGGTAACACTTGTGGGCACTTGGAAAAATGTTGTATATATAGATTNTATTGGTAACACTTGTGGGCACTTGGAAAAATGTTGTATATATAGATTACATCTTTTTTCAATTTTGTAAAATATATTATCAAAGAAATTCAACTTACATTTTTTTCTTTTTTTATGATTTATGACATTATAACTGTGTTATGCTGCACAAAAGACATTTCTGAGTTCTTCCTACATATAGCCATGATGGTGCTGCTTCCATAGAGATGCAGGACTTGCAGCTACAGTGAAAAATGAGCCTCAGTGATAAAAATGTGACAGGAGCAAAAACCACCCAGAAAGTGTTTGGAGTCCAGAGGGTTAACTCCTGTGGCTCCAAAGACTCCACAATCTGACTGACCCCGACACCATGGAGACACCAGGAGAGGAAAGTTGCCACAGGCGATATGTAAAATTTAACACACAAAAAAGCACTATTTCTCTGTCATAGTGGTTGTTGTGTGTATGTGTGTGTTTTTTCAGGCTTGTAAATGAAACTGTCTATCTTATGTTATCTCTTCTCTCTATTGTGGTGATAAATGTTCCCACAGGCCATGTAAGGAAACTTCTAAATTCTGTGGCTTGAACTGTCGCACTACAGAATATATTTGGGTCTCGGCTGGTGGTGGTGTATGTTCCTGAGGGGATGGATATTGATGGGTTGGATGTTTGGAAGAGGAAGCATCACCTGTGGCGTTCTGCATTAGCTCCTATATGAATAAGTCATTATTCCAGGGGAAAGAACACAAGATGCTGCTTTGAATTGTCCTTTTGTGTGCAAACAAATGGCCTTATAACAAGTCGTATCCTCGCTCATCATCCAGCAAAATGAATTTCTGTGCTTTGCCTAGTTATGGGTGGGGGTGNTATCCTCGCTCATCATCCAGCAAAATGAATTTCTGTGCTTTGCCTAGTTATGGGTGGGGGTGGGTGGGGTCTCTTTCACTATAAATGCTGCACAAAGCTTAGCAGATCTGATAAGGCTTTTTGTCTTTTTATATTGCAAACATTCATGCTGTTCAGTGTTGTTGTTTAGGATGTGAAATAGATTTTTTTTTATATTGAAGAATATCCAGAATTGTGTGTTTTTGACTAATATCAACTCCAACAATGACAATCAGAGAAACGGATCAGTTAATACTATTAAAACACGACAGATTAAACAGATTTAAAGTCATGCAGGAGTATTATCTTGTTCAACAGAAAACATCTTGACAAAGTGAACACGCTAATATGCTGTCGAACAGAGTTTTGCAGTATTGTTGCATTGTGAAATATTTGGTGAAGGTACTGGTCAGTGGTTCTGGGTCTTCTCATGCAATTGGAGGAAGATGATGAAACAGTCTGGAATAGAAAGCACCAATTTTAGATGCAGTTTCAGCGTGGAAATGGCTGAATCATGACACGCTTCCTGTTTTTCAGTGGCTGCAAAATCTGTGCTACATGCAGGAAAACTAAATTTGCTTCTTAGTCATATTTATCAGTATGTTCCATATGATGCATCTTTGTGCAGCCATAAACAGGCTTTTCTGCACATGAATAATTCGGACGTTTCTCATGAAATTATTAAAATATGAGATGGAATACGAAACAGTTTTAAAGAAACTGGATAAGTTGAAATATTAAAACTGAATGTGGCGTTTATGTGAACCTGTTTCCGTTCAGTATAAATATGTCAACAAGAACAAGTTGTTCTTTAAAGCAGAAACAGCAGAGAAGACGTTCTGCTGAGGACACTCAGCCAGCGATCCATTTCTTTTAGTGGTTTAGAACTGATAACAAACTGAAGCAAAGATTTGTAAAAGCGCAGCAAAGACAATTAAAGCATTTCGTTATATTAATTTCCAATTTTCAGATGACTCATTTCAGCTGAGATGAATAAGACTTTGATATTTTACATTTTACGTGGGTTTGAAAGGGGAAGGACTTTAAATTACAATGGCTGGAACAGAAACTCAGTTTCTTTAATGCTTTAAGGAAGTCCTTTCTTCCAGCTGCTGTGAAATTTTTTAATGATCACTTTTATCTTTTTTCCAGCCTTGTAATTATGTTTTAATGATCTTTTTATGTTATTGTTGTGGTTATGATGTTTCTTGTTTTAGTTTTTTGTCTGTTTTATGCACTGATGTGTTGCTCTTGGTAGCAAATGAATTTCTCCCTGTGGGATTAATAAAGTTACACTGAAGTGAATTTAAGGTTTTTATGTGTCATGTTTGTCTTGGTTTTCAGGCAGTGAAAAATTAAGTAAAATAGCAACAAATCAAACAAAATGAGGGCATTTCATATAATTTTTTGTTTTATCTTTAATAGTATTGTTGTAAAAATTAGGATTTGCAGCAATCTACAGTCCTCATTCAGTTAAAACTAGTTTTCAGCACTTTAACTGTTCTGCAACATAACAATACAATACAAATAATACAGTTAACATCAACAAAATCAAATCAAAACTAACCAATAGTCACATAAAGACATGACACAAAAAACTATTATGACAGAGCGGTGTTTTGCATCAGTGAATGAAAAACTGATCTGTGGTAACATGATCAAAACTCTGCAAACTCAGGAAATAATTCAACAATAATGCAAACAAATATTTTTGCATTTGCTATTTTTAATTCATAAAACCACAGCAAGTGAAAAACAGGTTTGCAAAACACCAAATTAATTTCTTAATGTTTCCTAAACACTGAGGACGACAAAAACACATCTGCAGTCAGTGAGTACAACAGAAATTAAGACTCCCTAACCTCCCAAAAACATAATAAAAATAAATAAAAAAAAAAAAACACAGTTAGGGTGTTTAATGCCACCGTCTAATAATAATAATAATAATAGTAATAATAGTAATAATAATAATAATAATCTCTATATAGCACCTTTAAAAATAGAGTTTACAAAGTGCTCTGAAAACTAATAAAAGAATCAATAAAAGAGACAGATCAAACAAAAACATAAAAATAAGGCATTAAAAACTATACAGCAAATAAAAAATGACATCACATCAAAGCGAGTCTATAAAAGTTGTAATTTAAAGGTTTTTTAAGTTAAAATGCATCTATAATCATAATAAGACAGACTGCTCTTTGTTTTCTCCGTTTACCAGTGTTAAATAACTGCTCACATTAACGAATTACTGTATATGTAAAAGAGTCCAGGTTTATTCTATCTCCTCCCCAAAACTAGAAGAAGCATGAATGTTAAAAAAAAAAAAAAAAAAAAAAAAAAACCTGCAGAAAAGCAGAATTTGAGACATCTGAGACTTGAGCATTTGTGTAAACCGGCAAATGAGACGCGACTGTGTCACAGCAGGAAGTTCTGACATCCTGAAGTGCTTTAAAAGTACCTAATTCCTCAAATCACAGAAACAGTGAAGTGTGTGTCCTGGTGTCGCTGTCCAACATGAAAATAAAAAGGTAAGAAGCTTTTTATTCTCAGAAAGATAAAAAATATATATATTTAGTGGTGCCATAAGCTGCCTTTTCCTGCATTCTTCTATGAGTAGTGGATGCTGCTTGAGTGACTTTATTAGTTTTTATACATTTCTGCACCCTAAAAGTTGGAAACATCATCAGCTCCACATGCACATTAAAGGACCATACCGTCCATTTTACATGTTTGAGTGTAATATATTCATACATGTAACGTTACTGACAATCATTTCCAAAGCATACTACTGGAACGGTGAATTAAAAATGTTTTTCCTACCTTCCAGACCTCCATTGGTTTCAGTTCATTCTGCTATTAAAATCAACTTGTTGATACTGTAAACGTTCTTGGGATAGGTAATCCATCATCACCAACAAGACGTGTATTCAGGTTTTTTTAGAAGTTATGTAATTTTAGTGTTTAAGCTCAATAAAAAGCGTGGAGTGAATGTATGCCTCCACCGGGGAATATAGTCCCAAAAGAAGACCTGTGTTTATGGAAAAATTTAAAGGACCGTGACTTCATAAGGCTGTGTAACTATTAGCAGGAGAAACATGGATTTTTAAGGTGGGTGTATCACTTGAATATTTGATTTTGAAAGATTAAGAGATTTAGCAAATTATCAGGAAAGCTGAAATATGGTTTTATCCTTTGAGAAATGATTGTCAGTAACATAACATGTATGAAAACTGAATATATTTGGCTCAAATATGTAAAATAAATGGTATGGTCCTTTAATCATCCCCAGTGAATTGACTGTAGCTAAACAACTTTTGTGGTTTTATCAAAGACAACAAGCTCTTACACTGAAAGCATATAAACATGCATATAACACAACTGAAGTTATTACAGGGTCAAAACGTGGCTGTTTGGCTGAGAAATCTCACTTAGAAGCAATAAATTAGCATCAGCGTCATTTGCTGAGTGACAATTATAAAAATATACTCGGTTATAAATTCACCTCTTCATTTTTTGCATCCAAGCATAGATACACACTTCTATTTCAATCCTTTCAGAGCTCCCAAAGTTTGCAAAGATTCCAAATATGTCAGTGTGATTTTAGGGGGAATTTATTTCAAACGAAGTGGAAGACATCTACAACAATTTCATTTTATGTAATGCTGCAGCTACAGAAAGACAACGTCGTGGATGTGATTGTGAGCTTTATAAAGAAATCAGCTGCTATGGAAACTTTCATGTGTTTTTGTAAGTAAATAAAGTTTAAAAGAAATTTAAGGGTAAAATTGAGGTTTAAGAGGTTATAATAATTAATTTGAATTTCAGATGTATGAAGAATATGAGAAAACAACACGAGCAGTGATGGCAGAATGGCTGAACAGACATTGAATGCATCATTTGATTTGTACAAGTAAAAAAGTAAAAACAGCACAGAAAATGATTATTTAGGAGAGAGAGAGAGAGAGAGAGAGAGAGAGAGAGAGAGAGAGAATGTCATTAAACACCTTTCTGTTTTACCTTTAAAAGTCAGGAGGTCACATATATACTCTCTCTCTATATATATAATATATATACATACACATGCATGCACACACACGCACACTTACACAGTTACTAATTAATATATATACTTTATCATTTTGCACTAACATGAAATAATGTCAGACGTTTATGCTGCAGGATGAGCTGGGCTATAAAAAAATAATTCTAATTTTAAACAATGATTTCTTAATGAAAACCTCTATTTGTGAATAATATACCATAATAACATAATTTTCACAGTTTTCAATTATCTGCAGTAATTTGGTGTACCACCAGGAGGCGCTTCAAGTACTAGCAATGGTACATTTATTACAGTTTATTTTGTAATACACACTGTAACACTGACATAGATAAAGAGAAATAATAAATAACAGTAAATCTACAGTGTCACTTTTGGCTCAAAATACATTTTGGAGCAAATATATATATATATTTTTTGTTTTTCTGATATTAAGAGTTTTTAAATATCTCTGGTCATTTTACATAAAGCAGCATTAGATGTCATTTAACCCCATATGACCCACTGAGAGACATGCAGTAAATATGACTAACTCACACATCTGAAATTTAAGATTATATACAGTAAATGTGAAATTGGTTCTTGTTGCATGATGGTTTTTGTTAAAGTAAAAAGGTTCTATGCCAAGAAGTGAAAATATTTTAACTGCATTTAGATTTCTGTGCAAAGCATACTTAGGTATCCTACTTTTTTTGGTTTTTTTTAAAGACTGCATTTTCTTGACAGTCCCTAACCACAGGAGACACACTTTCTCTTCGAAAGTTGTTGTGATAGCACATTCTTATTAAATACACACATGGAAACAGCAAAAAAATGTTGGGAGCCCCTGAAGTCCTAGATAATGTTTCTTTCTTTCTTTCTTTTTTTTTTTTTAATCTTGAGCAACACTAGTTACCCTACCCTGAATTATTTTCTTGTCTTGTTCCACTGCTGCTTCTTTAATTTATCTGAAATACACAAATAAAACCTTACTTAAAGTTTCAGCTTCACGCTTTTTTTCACAGAGAATCAGTTAACTACTGAACGCTGGCATAACTCATTTCATATACAATTATGCATCTTAAACCTCTTAAATGCCAGAAAACAGTCCAACTAAGTGTATTTATGAACTGAATTGTTGTGCCTCTAAATTTCTATACTTACAATGTTTATCATGTTGTTCTTATATTTGCAGCTCACATCAGCCATAACATGACAAACTGCACAGCCTTATACTGGCTTATTGCTACTTTTATTAGCATTAGCATTAGTGATAGCACCGACAAACTATAACCTGCAACAATGTCAGATATAGATATATATATATATATATAAAAACAAACATTATTTTGGACTTTAGAGGCTCATAAAAATAAAAAGTATTGGTAAAATCTTGTAGCATGTTGCATTTAATGGTTTTAAGAAGCTAATATCTGAGCAATTTCTGGCATAAAACAAACTTAACCCTGTAAAAATATAGGTAAGGACCATAAGATAAGGTCCATACCTATGTGACTGACTACCATAACCTTTATTTTGAAAATCCAAACCGCTTTCCATTAATGCCAATTCAGGCCTGAATAAAACTGGAAATTAATAAATAATAATATAATCTGTGACACTTCACCATCAGACATGCTGAAGCTGCTGCAATGACACACATGTACGTTTGTATTCTGTGAAGTGTACAAACCTAATGAAGCACAACTATTCAAAAATAATTCAAAAATAAATCAAAAATTAGTAACCTTTTTTTTTTTTACATTGCTTATTCCACAAGATAACAATAAATAATCTACGGTGTAAGTGCATGAAGGCGTACATTTGCAGTTATGAATAGCTGATAGTGTGGAAGCCTTTAACAGTGTGGAAGCCCTAACCCTGGGAAAATCTCTGCGCAGAGAAGTGATGTGTGTGATGTGTGTGATGTGTGTGATGTGTGNCTAACCCTGGGAAAATCTCTGCGCAGAGAAGTGATGTGTGTGATGTGTGTGATGTGTGTGATGTGTGAGAGTTTCTGCCAGCAGCAACATTTGAGAGAGAGAGAGAAAGAGAGAGAGAGAGAGAGAGAGAGAACAGCATGAGAGGTGATCGCAGAACGGCTGACAGACACTGAATGCATCATTTGATTTCCACAAATAAAATGAAAAAACGCCAGAAAACTACTATTTAGCAGCAAATATGTCATCAAAATAACAAAACAACAGCTGTGACACTGCAGATTCCTACTTTTAACATCAGCTCTGAGTTTGCTGTGTAGGTCAGGAAGAAGAATATTTTCTGTGAATAATCAGGGCAGATGGATGAGCAGGAAGATCATGGAGTCTCTGCGGTTCCTGATGGCTGCAGACTGGAGCTGCGTTGCTGCGTTGGCCTAATTAGAGCGATTATCACACAGCTGTGCAGGCTGAGAGGCTTTGAGGTAGTTTTATCAAAAGGATCATCTGCCACAGGAATGCCTCATCCTGACAGCCTGAGCACTCAGCCATTTAACTTTGGGATAGGAGACGCTGTCCTCTGCAGCACGCCAAACATCTGACAGGTATGAGCAGCTCAGTGTGTTATCACTTCCTGTCAGGAGTAAAATACACTTCTACACTGCAGGATGAGGCATTTTCCAACATTTATGCCTGTTTCTCAAAATGTAAGACACTAATCTACTGACAAAATTCAGATGTTTCCTATAATCGACTATCAGCAGTCACAACTGATCCAGATCTGGTAGATTAATATATATATGCTCAAACAGGGGCAACATGTTTCACATAAGTCAGTGGTTATTATGCTACGTTTGATGTACATTCTGAATTTCTGATTTCTGCCTGAGAAAAGTCAAACTTTAATATGGAATTCCTACTTGGAAAGTTTAGTTTGAAGCAGTTTATTATCCTTTCTGGCGTTTTTTCATTTTACTTGTGGAAATCAAATGATGCATTCAATGTCTGTCAGCCATTCTGCTATCACCTCTGGAAAATCTTTCGAGGCTTGTGGTAATTTTCAGACAATTACAGAAACACTACAACAACACAAACAATACGTACATCACAAACAATACACACAAATATAAGACAGCCAGATACTCACACCAACAAAGCAGAAGAAGTGCAGCTTCCGCCTCCCAAACTCAAACATCATCATGTTGGGCAAGGTTTCTCAACGCTGATCATTTCAATATGGCTGCTCATGCCGTAAACCGTAATTTCTCAATTTAGAAGCATGTTCTTTAAATCAATCAGCATGCAGAGACCATAACAGGTTAAACATGGAACAGGTAATGCAGTTATTAAACGGTAAACAGCTCATAAAACGTCGCTTCTTTTGGTCCAAAAGTTCCGATTCCAATTTCTGACTCCTGACTTCTCCAGTACAACAGCGCTGCATGTTTTCCATGTCTACCTGCTCTACACACACCTGAGTAGCTCCAGTAGGTCAGGTGTGTTCAGCCAATCAAGATCTCAGAGGCACCCACTCCTGATCAAGTCAAAACACCTGATTTAGAGGTGAGAATATGCAGTTCTATGGTGCTTCAGGGCCAGAAACCTGCAACAACCACGTAGCTAATGATGCTGACTCAGCAATATAAGAAAAAATTTTTAGCATAATTTCAGCAGTTATGGATACAGATCCAGGAGAAGATGATTTAAAAAAAAAAAAAAAAACNTTAAAAAAAAAAAAAAAAATCATCTTTTCCTGGATCTTTACTTGGATCTGATTGATTTGGACAGACTTGGATCCATTCATGTTATCATTGTACATTAACAATTAAAGGACCATACCATCCATTTTGCATGTTTGAGCCTAATATATTCAGTTTTCATACATGT
>VXCM01006991.1:0-24354 GCA_014773175.1 Lucifuga dentata
AGAAGCACCTGTAATTTCATTATATGTTACGTATAATGACAATAAAGCTATTCTATTCTATTCTGATATGTGAAAATAAAGTTTACTTTTTATAAAAGCATGAATATTGGTACATTTGTACAGTTCGGGACCCTGAATATTTTCAGATATGGTATGCACTAAGTATGTTATAAATTTCATGCTTTTCTCAAAAAATGCACAATTGTTATAAAAATGAGAGCTTATCCGCTATACTATATGATACAGGACAACCTGGGCGTATTTGAGTAATGATGTAATGACTTTCTTGTCCTGTGGATGGCAGTATTACGCCTAGTAGCATTTAAAATACCAATAATCTTACAAGAAGAAGTCCAGACACGTTGTGGCCCCGCCCCCTCACGTCCTACTCATTATCGCTGCGTGAACAGGTGTGTGAGGCAGGAGGCCCGTGTCGAGTTTCTACCTGATGCCAAGTATTTTCAAAGCAGCCACGAAAACAAACACCTGTTTTTAAACTTGTTTTTTTATTTTTTTTTAAACCTGTTTTTAAAGCGCCATTTTTACCTTTAAATGCGTGAAAACTCTCGCCGTGACTCGCTGGGTTCTGAGTCTGCGCACATCGGCCCGTGTTGCGTTCAGGATCACGCCGCTGCGTACCAGTTTGCGGAATATTACCACACATGAAGGAGCCTGGTGCTACGTTTGAACATGGCTGAAGATTTGATGTTTGGACAGAACAGATGATGGAGCAGATTTACCTCCAACATCAGGAAAAGCGGATGTTTCTCCAGCGCGATTCCTCGAAGCTGTTTTCCCACAGAGGAGCGTGGATCTTGCAGTGCTGCGGGGTGAGTCAGCCGGAAATAAGACTTATTATTTAGATATATTGTTGGCTTTATGTTGTAATATCAATAAGTTATCAAACCAATTTAAACTGCTCTTATGTTGGTTTAAAGCATAATTACCAAAAATTTTTATCACATTTGAATGTGGCTGTGCTAGTAAATAAGCTATGTTTTATACAAAGGTGAGCTATTTTTTGGGATAACACACACATACACATACACCTCTATTGTGAGTGGTCAGATTATGATATGTTTCCTTGTATTTGTAGTTTTAAGTTTTTATTAGTTTACACATACAAAAAAAAAAAAAAATGNAAAAAAAAAAAAAAAATGTAAGAAATTTTAAAAAAAAGTAAAAATAAAATGTGAAGGAGAACTGCAAAAAACCCTCAAGGGGCTTTAACAGGGCAACTCTCCATAAGGTGCATGAAAATAATTAAATTATAAGGCAATTAGAAGTGGAAAATAAGAAAGTGAAAAACTAAAAAATAAAAGAATTTTATTTATGCCTGAAGGTGACATGGCTAACTTTGCTGGTGCATCTTCCTTGACTTTATCTTGGCATTCTGCTTTGATTTAAATATAGTTTGTTGAATGGGAAATGGCACATTGTTTGATATTGACCTATTATTTGTTGTTAAGTTGATGTGGAGAAAGATGATAGAAGCTGAGCGGAGTGAGAATTTTATTCTTTCATTCTGAAGTCATATGCCTACTCAGTAATTAGATTAAAGATTGAAGAAGTGATGAGGTGATAAATGATAAACTGCAGAATCGTGACTGAACGCTGATGTGGTTAATGTGTTACAGAGGATCTTTCTGTTTTTCTTGTTACTGAGTCATTCTCTGATGATTATTTTTAATGCTTGTGTTAGTGTGCAGTCACTGTTCCACAATTTCATACTTTATGTTTGATTATAATGCATCTTAACATGCGCGGTGTATTTAGTTTTGTGTGTAAAGTAAAATTCATAAGACTTTTGATTAGAAATTTTTTAAAAAAATGAGCAAATTCAGAAGATGCTTTCACAGCATTCTTGTCATTCAGATACTTTTCAGCCATCTCAAATTGTGTTTGCAATAAAACCAATAAGATTGAATTTAATAATAAAGGCTCTGTAGAAGGTAGAACTCGCTCTGAAAGCATAAGGCAGGCTTTGGAAAATTGCTGGCAATAATGTAAAAGTTTTGGAGTTCGTACTTAATCAGATAAAAATCCAGAAGCATCAGATGGCAGTTAAAATATTTTCTTACCATTTTAAATTCATACACAGCGAGGCTTAGTGTATACATCTTCTAAACATATGCACAAACATACACAAAAAGCAAGTTTTCCTTGGATTTTCTTTTCATTATAGTTTTGTGCAGTTGAAATCCATATTCTGGTGCGTTCAGGTGCTTTTTGCTTTGTATGAAATTCTCCTGTTAAACAAAACTAACTTAAGAATTCCATAACATTTCATTGTCTGAACAAATGTGTTTTTAAAACAGCAGCTGATGAATCAGATTAAACAAAACCTCAATAATCAGAGTAATTGTACACCTGAGTTGTTGCCTTTATTTGTCTGTTCACATGTTTGATGAAACTCGTGATAAATGTGAAGATGCGTGTATCACCTGAACATTTGATTTTGAAAGACTAGAAGATTAGAAAAAAACTACCAGGAAAAAAAAAATACAATTTTATATTTGGAAATTGTCAGTAATGTAACATGTAGCAGGTTGTATCTATTGGGGGTCAAACATGCACAATCGGCAGAATGGTCCTTTAAGGTCCCTGCAGAAATCAGTGGTCTGTTCTGATGCTCGCTCGCCTCATGTTTTGTGGGCGTGTCCAATCATCATGATGTCAGCATGTTACAGAAGGAAAGGATGAATCAAAAAACACACTTTGAAGGCAGTTTGGGAGCTTTGGCTTCAATATATTCTGCTATATAACACATTAAAAATGAGGAAAAATAACAAAAAGCACAATATGGCTCATCATGACTCTGATTGGACGATCAATGAACTAAGGTCTTTTCCATTTTCTATTTGCTCCTCCTGAGTGAAAAAGACACTTTAAGAGTTTTCTCACCTCTCTCTTCCTCCTTCTTACCTCACGCTCGGCCGACATGAACCTACCTCCACCCCCCTACCGCCTGTATTAATTATGCTTCTGTGTGGATCAGGGAGGATTTATTAGATAGAGGAAGGCTTAGGCATTTTGCTTATTAATGATGATCGTGATAATCCCCTTTTCTGCCAGGCTGGGATTTGGTGTCTGAGGACGAGGCCTTTTTTTACCCCGTCAGAGCCAAATTGATGCGTGTTTCTTCATTTCCTTCCTTACTTCCTTCTTAGGCTACTCACCGATATGGGCTAGGGTTAGAAAATAGGTTTCCAAAAGTGGAAGATTTGAAGAATTTGTAAACAAGTGAATTTTCCCTGTAATTTTTTCAGTAATTATGAAAGCTAGAAAAAAAATCAAAATCCGTTGTGAATAGTTGAAGGTCTGATGAATGAAAGTAGAATGAAGTTTTAAGTTAAGGTATGAAGGAGTGAAAAGAGCTGAAAAATTGGACATTTTGAAAAAAAAATGTGGATGTATTGGTTTAAATAAAGTTTAATAATTCAAAAAGTATGAAAGATTGGAAAAATTTTCCCCTTAGAGCACTAGTTGATCTGAAGATGATGAAATTGGTTTGAAGTTTCTATCTCAAAGCATGTAGAAATAGATAGGTTTCAACAATTGGAAAATTTGAAGATTTTGAAAACTAGTAAAATGTCCCTTTAATTTTCACAGAAATTATGAAAGCTAGGAAAAGTCAGATTCCGTTGTAAATAGTTGAAAGTCGGATGAATATTAGATAGAGCTAAATTGATGCGTGTTTCTTCATTTCCTTCCTTACTTCCTTCTTAGGCTACTCACCACTTCTGTTCTTCCTCGTTTTGATCCTTCATCATTTCCTTTACTTCCTTCATCATTAGCATCCGTGACACCTGTTTTCTAGAAGCTTCATCTCCTTCCTCCTGTTATTTTTATTCTATTTCTTCCTTTCTGAACCCCCATTTTCATCAAAATGCAAATGCGGGCTTTTTCTTTTCCTTCCTTTATGACTTCGTTGCTGCTCCACTTAATTGCTTCTTAAATCCACCCTCATTCGTCTTCCTTTTCTTGATTTCCTCCTCTTTCCTTCGTTGCTGCAGCCTTGTTTTCATTCACAGGGGAAGTTTTCGATCAGATTCCTTCATTTCTTTCTTCCTTTTTTCATTCCCTCGCTCCTTCCACTCGTGTTTTTCCTTTCTTTTAATAATTCTCCAGATACAGTAGTCCATCTCTTTTTTTTTGATCCTCTGTTGGCCCGTACCTTCATTTTTCCTTTGACCAGTCATTTACTATCTCTCTCTCTCTCTCTCTCTCTCCCTCTCTCTTTCTGTCCTTCCTTCCTCCTTTTGTCCTCACTCATCTTCTCTCACATTTGCAGCTTCCATCTCATCCCTTCCTTCACTGATTTCTTCATCCTCTCAATGTCAGCTCTTCTCCCTCCCACCTTTCTCTCTGCCTTCATCCTCCTCCCATCATTTTCTCCTCTCACTTCCACCTCCTTCCTTCTCTCTTTCTTTCCTCACCCTCTCCATCCCTTTTCCTCGTCTTACTCTTCCTTTCCAGAAGTCCTTGCCAATGGGCCAAGCTAACTGTTTACATTGGAATAAATCCACCTTTTCCTCACCGCCGCTTTTTAGCTTTTCCCAGCTGCTGCTTCAATCTTTTAGCCTCCAGCCTAAAGAAATAATAAAACCCCGCCCTCCTGTCCTCCATCCCTTTCCTCATCTCGTTCTTTTTCCTCCTCTCCTTCTTTCTCAATGTCAAATGATGGATGGCTGGTGGGAGTGGGTGCCAGCTGTGATGTAATGACGGGAACGCCGTGTCCTCGCTTTAACTCTGGCCGCCGTCGGAGGATTTGTCAACACAGAGTTCATTCAAGGAAGTAAATCAAAATGAAAGCTAATAAAGAAAGACAAAAAAAAAAAATCATAATAAAATTATACACAGAGTGCAGCAAGTAATCAAAAATGCAGCTCTCGGGTCTCCGCAGACATAATGAAAAAGAAATGTGACAGTATGAATGTCGTCTAATAACCAGCATAGTGTTTTGATTATTGTTAAGAGATTTTCCATCCTTCCCTAAAAGCATTTCATTAGCTCAGCCGGTTTTATGAGAGACACGTTTCTTTTAGAAAAACTAGAGCTACAATTCATTCTTTGCTCATATATGCAGCTAAAATGCTTACATGTCTTATTTTGAATTTGATTTAGTCGATGGATACAAATGCGGTTTGGGTTTTTGCGCATTTCTACTGTTACTTGGTGAAATTTGAGTCTCAGAGACTAAATCTAAACATGGAGATGAGTCGATCTGATTTTACGCTACAGATACATCATATATACATACATGAAATCACTTTTGCTGCAGAGCGTTTGATGCGCAGCATGGAACTAAAATTGCTACTAAAAACGAAAGAGAGTTTTGATGAGTCGCAACAAATATAATGAAAAAAGAGAAGAGACAGAAATTAGCGAGAGGATTAAAGATAAAAGAGGAATAAAAGTTTAGGATTAATCAAAAGCTATCCAGGAAAAAGCATGGAAATGGTTTAGTTCCTTGCAGTGATTAATTTTTTTATTTTTATCACATTTGTCACATTGCCAAAAATAAAAAAAATAAATATAAAAGCAAAATGCTTCACTTTTTACATGAAATGTGCATATATATGAAATATGACGTTTGGTTTGGTGGTCAACATCAGAGCTGTTACTCTGTCATTTTTCTGTGGAGGCCTAAAGGTTAGAAAAGCTGCTGTCCAAAGGGTCGCCGGTTCAATTCCCAGATGACTGGCAGGAAAGTCTGGGTGCAGGAGATGAATGATCAGCGTCTGCCCCTCCCTCATTATCATCACCGAGGTGCCCCTGAGCAACATACCTAACACACCCCCACTGCTTAGCCATCAGAAGAGAACGCCTGTGTTCAGGTGTGAACGTGAACGTGGCGTTTCTGTAAAAGAGCGTTAATACCCATTAAACCTGCCCTGAATTATTAATTAAAAGCAAAGAAAATAAGCACGTATAATACAGTGTGTGTGTGTGTGTGTGTGTGTGTGATGTAAAAATGTACAGACACACAGAGTACTCAGTCATGTAGTCAGAAGCAGTTGACAGAACACTTTTTATATTCTTCTAATTAGGCAAAGAGATTGTGTGTGTGTGTGTGTGTGTGTGTGTGTGTGGCGTTTCCATACTATTTATNTCTAATTAGGCAAAGAGATTGTGTGTGTGTGTGTGTGTGTGTGGCGTTTCCATACTATTTATGCAACATTTGTATGTTTTCAGTGAGTTGCATGGTTTTGCTGAAGTTAGCGTGTGTGATGCTGATGTTGGGCTAACATTAGGACAGATTAGCTCCGTGTTAAGGTTAGCGTGTGTGATGCTGATGTTGGGCTAACGCTAGCACAGATTAGCTCCATGTTAAGGTTTGCTTGTATGATGCTGATGGGCTAATGTTAGCACAGATTAGCTCTGTGTTGATGTTAGCGTGTTTGATGCTGATGTTGGGCTAATGCTAGCACAGAATAGCTCTGTGTTGAGGTTAGTGTGTGATCCTGATGTTGGGCTAACATTAGCACAGATTAGCTCCATGCTGAGGTTAGCATGTGTGATGCTGATGTTGGGCTAACGTTAGCACAGATTAGCTTCATGCTGAAGTCAGTATGTGATGCTGATATTGGGCTAACGTTAGATTAGCTCCATGCTGAAGTTAGTGTGTGATGCTGATGTTGGGCTAACATTAGCACAGATTAGCTCCGTGCATTTGATTCTTGCTTTGCATGGCTCAGAATAGAGGCGGTTTTGTTAAATCCCAGCGAGAGATGCGATGCATCTGTACAGGAAGTTACAGAAGACACTTTGGTATTCAAATGACAGACGACAGAGAAAAGCAGCACTGTAATTGAGTTAGAAGAGACGGTGACCTTTTCAAACCGCTGTGACTCTGCCACTGTCAAACGCTCATTTGTCAGAGTTTGCAGAGTCTTTCTTTCAAATGACACGAATCAGCATCAGGCTGAGAGTCGCTAACTCTGTATTCTGAATGACTTCTTCCTTGTATTTATATTCAATTGCTATACTTATATTATTAGCCATGCCACATCCTTTCCGCTGCTCTCTCTCTCTCTCTCTCTCTCTCTCTCTCTCTCTCTCTCTCTCTGTCAGCAGGGAAAACAAATTGAATATGCTGAAGGGGTTTGCTTAACCCTGTAAATGGAGACCTGTCAGGCCAATCCAATTTGTACACACACACACAAACATAGCAGAAGATGTATATTGAACACTGTGTGTGCATCTGCCTGCACGTGCGACTTTGAGAGTACCTGAACTTTGTGGTGTGTGTGTGTGTGTGTCTACGTTAGCATGGTTGTTAACCTTGCCATATGTTAATGCACAGAGTTGCATTAAAGGGGATTATGGGGGCTCAAATATGGCAGCAACACCCTCCTGGCCTCTGTCCAGCCCACACCATTCATCATGAATTCCTGTGTGCGGTTGTGTAATTACCCTGTGCACGTTTCATGGCGATGGCACGTCTGGATTTAACGCCTTCAGCAAACAAGGTGGGCAGGTTACGTTCAAGAAGCAAAACAGATGTGATGTGTTCATCAATTAAGGCAGGCGGGTGATATTCATCTAAGAAGAGAAGCGGCTGCTTTATTATCCAAATGTCTCGTCCAATACATGCGATGGACAAGATAAAGGTGATGTCATCTGTCCTCTGCTCCGGCAACACAAAAAATTAGTGGATAGCAAGTTTTTGGTACAAAATGAAGACATGTAATCAAGAAGTCAAAGAGAAAAGTGATATATTTTTCACTTATTAGTTACTACCAACCATTTTATAAAACACACCACTGTAGCTGTACATTTTAACATTGTTTTTCCTACCTTCCAGACTGCCATTGGTTTCAGTTCATGCCAGTAGGCTATAAACATCAACTTGTAGAGACTTGAAACCGGCTGCGGATAAATAATCCATCGCAGCGAACCAGATGTTGTTTTTATTTTTTTTGTTGAAGTAACTTTATTTAATCGATGAAACACAGAGCTGCACAGAAGAAACTGTAGGGAATATTATCCCGGAAGAAGACGGCTTTTAACAAGAAATTAAAAGCTGCTAAAACGTGTTCACTATCATGGTAATATCAATGGAAAACAAGTTTCTAATTTTTATTTATTTTTAAATGTTACCCTTTACAACTGGGGTGGCCCGGCACCAGGCCCAGCACTTCCGTTGTAGCGTTTTCAGTGTTTTATAATCACCATTTCTTAATAAAATGCAGATATATGAATATCTACAGAAAGCTTAGATTCTCCNTTTTATAATCACCATTTCTTAATAAAATGCAGATATATGAATATCTACAGAAAGCTTAGATTCTCCTGAACAAAATGAGCCCAAACATGAGATTTTATGACCACACAATCCTGAGATACATGTAACTAAAGCACAAGATAGCTTCCAAGCTAAAACCTAGCTTTGTCGCTTCTCGATGATGTAACTTCCGAGGGCAGTCTAAATTTTAAANGCTAAAACCTAGCTTTGTCGCTTCTCGATGATGTAACTTCCGAGGGCAGTCTAAATTTTAAAATCCTTCTCTGTGACTGGATAGTAGTCGAGCAGAGGATTTGATTGATGGGTCAGTGTCCTGTCAGCTTTTATGTAGCCACGGCAACAGGCATGTGTTCCCTTTGCGTAATATGTGTGTGATATTCCACTGACAGACTGGAGACCGTATGCTCGTCGCTATGTAGCGTTCACAATGTTTTATATTCGCCATTTCTCAACAGAAAGGAGATATACAAATATCTTTGGAAAGCTTAGATTCTCCTGAACAAAATGAGCCCAAACATGACATTTTATGACCATGCAATCCTGAGATAAGTGCGACTAAAGTAAAAGATTTTTTATTTTGTTTTTTTTTTTTTTNTTTTTTTTTTTTTTTGAAGTCATCTGAGGGCCTGATAGATTGGACCCGCAGGCCACATTTGGCCCATGGGCTGCCAGTTGGGGATCCCAGCAGTAGGTTTTGTGTATATTTTGGGTCAGTGTGGGCTGTTTTTTTTTTTTTTTTTTTTNTTTTTTTTTTTTTTTTTTTCCTGGAGTTCAGTCGACATTTCTGATGATGGGACATAATTTAAAGAAGCGTGATGTTATTGTGACCCAGCTTTAGGTCCCAGTGCAAAGTGATAAATATAGTTTGCACGCTGAAGCCTCGCTGACTGATGGTGCGCCCTGCGGCTGGCGGCTCTAAGCGGCTGCTGATTAATTACTCCAAGTGCAACATGGATGGTGAGCTAATTCCCATGTGTGATTCAGATGCCGCGCACACACACACCTCCAAAAATGCTGGCACTTGCACATATTTGCACTCGAGTACACACGCATTCTGACATCTTTCTTTTCCTGTGGGTGTTTATGTCCTTATATGTCTGCCTGTGCTTATGGCGTGTGTGTGTGCGTGCGTGCGTGCGTGTGTGTGTCTGGGGACGGACGACATTTCATGTATCACATACCACCACTTGTTTGATCTTCTCTCTTTCATCTTCTCAGTAAAGAAACCTGACATTACAGGGTCTCTCACTCTCCTGGTCTATTTAAAGTCAGAGTAGAGTACCTGTGTGTGTGCGTGCGTGCATGTGTGTGTGCGCATGTGCATGCATGCGTGCACAGATGAGAAAGCTAAGTGGAGGGATAAATAAGTGTGTCCTCTCCACCATAAGGTGAAAGAAAGTGATGTGTACATTCCCTCCTTCCTTCCACACCACGTAATAGTAAAGTTAAAGAATTTGGCTGTGTGTGTGTGTGTGTGTGTGTGTGTGTGTGTGTGTGTGTGTTTATCACTTTGTGCGTACACCTGCATGTTTTCTCCGTAGCTCTATTATTCCTTTTAATTCTAGCTCTGATTGTCTAACCTCGTGGCTCGTTGAAATTCAAGGACACTCTGGTAAAAAATGACTCCTAACCTTGAAAGTTTTGAGAGTTTTTGAGTGTAAGCGTGTAAAATACAACACGCTGACCTTGAAATTCCCTGATGATGGTTTCCTGTTATTCATATGACAGCTGAGTGTGCTGATGAACAGAATAGAGCAGAGCTGTGTGTTACGTACAGTTGTGCTTTTTTTTTTTTTTTTCNTTTTTTTTTTTTTTTTCACAGCACAGGAAGTAGGTTTGAGTCCTCGTGTCAGCAAGAACACACATGCACACACACACACACACACTCAACACTGAATCTTTGCCCGTGGTCCTGATGCTGTTCTATACATGGAATATGACCTCTGACCTCTGTGTGAAGGGCAAGATGAAAGTTTCCCTGCAGGGAGAAGCTCAGTGTTAGGCCGGCGCCATCACATGCTAAATGTTAGCGTTGCCGCTGGGTGTTCAGCATTCTGCTGCACATGAGCGGAGTCTGAGCAGCGCCACTCAACCTTGTGCTGACGGGAAGCGCTTGTTGCTGATGACACTTTAAAGGTTACTGTGGACCGTAAAGACAGGTTGTAGCCTAGATGCCATCTTTGCACATCCGTGGTTAAAATCGGATTTTGGTTTCGACTCGGGAAGCAACATGGACATTGCAAAAAACAAAAATCCTCTTCTTCTTAGGTGAAGAAAAGCGAAAAAATGGCGAATGTGGGTGCATGAAACCTCACATTTCAGATGCTATATTAACAATTTCCAAACCTGACGTCCCNTTTTTTTTTTTTTTTTTTATTTTACCAGATCATGATATGATTTTTAAAGTTGGGTTGTATACTCTACAGATTATAAGCTCCTCCTCCATTGTTGGGGTGCTTCTGGTTACGTAACGTACAGCAGTGCTCTGATTGGTTGCGCGTTGGAAAGGTCAGCGTCGGAAGCGTCGGAAAGGTCAAAGTTCATTTAAATGAACTTTGAGCGCTGCATCAAAACGGTTAATCTGATCATTGTATGGCGCTCAAGGTGGCGTAATGCGATGTTAGGAGTCACCTCTCAGCTCCCAATACACAATAATGAAACGCTCAGGTCAGCACAACGCTAACAGTTAGCATGTGAATCCGGCCTTACATTATCATGGATGGATTATTATCTGGATTTAAGTTAAACATGGAGCTCAGCGTTCATAAAACCCGACCATCACACTGAACATCAATTTCATCCCCGAGTAATTTAGCTATAAAAACAGTTTATGTTTAATCTGAAATTGTAAATGGATCATAACAACCAGCTTTTCTCTGTGGTGTCATGCAGTGCAGTAAAATTAAAAAAAAAAAAAAAATTTGGTGGATTTTGATAAATGTTGATTTACTTTTGAATAATCTATCTATCTATCTATCTATCTATCTATCTATCTATCTATCTATAACTGCATTTCCATCCAACTTATTTGCATATTTAATGCACATTTCTGGTTATTCGATTAAAGGAAATGCAAATTGATGCGCGTTTCCATCAACTACATTATGAATTATCTCGTTATATTTATTTCAGCAGCTGATTACCGTAACTGATGGATCACGGCCTACTGGCCGCCACAAAATGTGCTGAATAAGATGCTTAGTCAGGAAATCATTCTAAGGTCTGATTTAAACTATTTTCCATGGGTAGTGGTAATGGGTAGTATTTCTACACCTGGAAATTTCCTTCTANTGATTTAAACTATTTTCCATGGGTAGTGGTAATGGGTAGTATTTCTACACCTGGAAATTTCCTTCTATGGGATCAAATTTAAATTTCTCGTGTATAAGCCGACCCCCGATATGCGTTGTGAAATTTGGTAAAAAAAAAACCCAACAACACGGCTTATACTCGAGTATATACAGTAATATTACACTGCAAACATTTAAACAGCTTGTTAACTTTATAAAACATATCTATGACTGTCACTTTCTGGATAATGTCTGTTCACACACACACACACACACACACACACTGAGTGCAGTGGGGAAAAATAAATATCGGATGGTAATTTCATGCATAATATAACACACATTTAAGATAACGTACGCTTTGATTTGCTTTAAACAGGCTTTACATCAAGATGGTGTTTGTAATTTTAGTAATCAGATTACTGCAGTTACTTTACATTTAGTGTCATTTTTCATGCTGCTCAGAGTAATCAGAGTTTGTTTTCCTCCTTCACAATTCACACACACACACGCACACACACAGAAGACCTGCAGGCCAAAATCTCTTTCATTTGCACTGATCATGTTTGTGGCTGGAGGGGATACAATGATGCTGCTCAAATTGGCTTCTGATCAGATAGAAAACACACACACACACACACACACACACACATGCAGACGTGGCTGTGAAAGGCTGCTGTCAGGGTTTTGTTCCCGTGACATAACGCTATTTGTATCTCTGCTCACACAGCAAAATAAAAACAGGACTTAGCTGACATGGCGCTCTTTCCCTCCCTCTCTCTTCCCTTCATTGTTTTACCAACTCTTCCTCTCCTCCCTCTCTGCTCTGTCAGTCTCTCATTACACTCTGCCTGTCCTCCTTTACTTCTCTCCATCTCTCTCTCTCTCTCTGTGTTTCCCTGTAAATGTCATTTTGTCAGCCGGTTGTCATTTTTGCCTGCTGCCTCTCTCACGTCTTTTCTCTTTCCTACAATGCTGAAAGAATAATGAGTGTGTATGCAGAAGGATGGAGAGAGGAGCAGCAGAGATAATCAAGAATAGGAAAGGTGTGAAGATTGCGCTGGAAGATGAAATGAATGAAAATGAAAGTAGAAATGAATGATTTGTGTAGCAGAAGTGTTTTAATTAGACAAGTAAGACAGAGTGAAAATTTGTTTTGACAGACACATGCTGCTGAAAGCCAATAATTGTGTTTTTTTTTTTTTTTTTTTTTNAACTTTGCAAAAAAAAAAAGGTCAACAAATCCAATGTTTTCTTCAGAAAGCATAAAGTCAACTTCATTTGTAGCCCAATATCACATCCAATGTCTCAAAGGGCTTTACAGGCCTGAACATTAATGGCCAAACTCTAAGAAGACCAGGAAAAATTCCAGGGAGGAAAAAAAAAAAAAANAAAAAAAAAAAAAAACATGTCACATAAGGGGGAAAACACACAAACCTCAGGAGAGGCGATTCAAAGACGGACTCCTTGTTTTTGAAGGCAGGTGTGCAATAAGAGCCGCAGGCAAATTACAGAAACACAAAAACCGTGCTGATCCGAATGTAACTTCATGATGCAGACCACCGTGTTCTTATTTTTTTTTTTTTTTANCAAAAAAAAAAACAACAACAACTTTGATGCACTTTGTTTCATGCCTTGCTGCAGCACTGCTGTGCACACAAGGCAAGTAAGGACCCCAAGGCACCACACTATCCCACCCCACACAGAAGTTCATGAGGCCCATGGGCCCAGGAAAGCAGGCGAGGAGGGCCTCCCCTCCACACACACACACACACACACACACACACACACACACATGCAGGCCCACACCCCACAGGGGGACACTGACTGGTTCTGTCTCTTTAACCCCTTGTACCTGAGCGATCCCGGTCAACCAACTACCACGATAGCTGACTGTGAGTTTTACGGTCACGTGAGGTTCCAAACGAGTGATCACATGACCCAGAGAGCCAATAGTCATTGAGTTAGAGGCATGTGTAATGTGTAATGTGGAAGTCGGCGGCACACATTCTTCCCGGAGCGTGTGTAGCTGCATGACGTTAACGCTGTGAGAGAGAAACGGCAGCTGACAGTCAGAGTGTGGGAGTGGATTGGACGTTTGAAGATGGCAGAAGCCTGACTTTTGTGTTCTCAGGAAATATTTTAGCTGTTCTTATGAATACTTGTAAATAGTTTTGTGGGTTTTTTCTGTTTTGACATTTTTGTGCATTAGAAAATAGTTTTACAAGTGTCAGTTTCTATAAGCCTGATATGTTGATTATTATATGTTGTTATTTTTTGTTATGTGCAATAAAAAACTCATTTTGAAGGTAAAAGTTAAATGTTGGTGAAAAACAATATTTCACAGATACATGACTTGTACCTGATGTAAAAACGCCGTTTGGCACACTGGCGCCCTCTAGGCCATTTAGTACAACTAAGCCTAAAATGTATGAAAAAATTTTGTGCTTCACTTCTATTACATCAAACTTGGTGGAGCTGCAGCTGAGAAGTTTTAGAACAAATTCCAGTAGCACCAATAGCTACTAAATCATTGTTATAGGAGTGATATTCATCTCTAATTTAGAATTTTGAGAAAATGGAAGTAAAATTTTCATTTTTCTGTGGTATTTATTCAGCTCTCAATCTGTTCTGGTGATAGTGACAGGAAATTTTACTCTATATCTAAATTCTCCAAAGTGTCACCTATCCATAAAGTATAAGATTGTGCATGTTGTCCTTATGGTTGTGGAGTTATTACTAATTAAATTTGTGCATGCCTTTTTTAGATGTAAATTCCAAAAAAGAGCTCAGGGTAGAAGGGGTTAATGCATCCTCCTGAAAAGCCTACTTTGTTCTGATTGGTCGGTGGTATTTATCTAGCCAGGTGTGTTACATGTTTAGAACCTCAAGTTTGTTAACTTTGACAATGTTCAACATACACACTCCTTCCTGTATTACATGAAAACAAGAGGAGGAAATAAAAGAAAGCAGAATATTTCCTCTTTAAACACGCCTGCAGATAACAAAACACATCACGATCAATTCATACAGTAAATACAAACCAAAAATAAAATCTCACAGGAAGTTTTATTGATTTCCTGCGTTCTTTTATATATCAATAAAAAGTTTTTATTGCATCTTTTCATCTACTCCAATAAAATGTTGATATTATTTGTAATGTTTTGATCTGAAATTGAAATCTCTTACCACCTTGCTAACAGTGGCGTGTACAGCCATTTTTCTGTTTATATCCACCCTGCATGTGTGTGTCTGTGTGCACGTGTCATCTGAAGTGTCTCTACTTCATTCAACATTATACTTTACGAGCAGCCGAAATATTGCTTTTCTGTGCAGCAGAACCCATAACATCAGCATTTAAACCCCATCAAACATGCATACAAACTCCCACACAATAAACACTCTACCTTTCACGCATCCCGCTGTCTCATGCAAACGCACAAAGGAAGCGCACTCCTGGGAGTGTGTCGGCACTTTACTGCAGCTCATTCTGTCGCCGTGGCGTTACAGAGCCTTCCAGACACCTCTCAGACAGATTGGCTTCTTCACTTTAAGAAGGCTGATAATGAATTTAAAGTGCGGCCCTTGGCTTTGGCATACCTGCGGAAAGCACAATCCCAGACGATGAAAGAGGCAGACAGTCACTGCGTGCCTTGGCAAGACATCATAGCGGAAATGAAAATAACTTGTGCTGGTGTGAGAGTAAATTGGCAGGTTTAACAAAAGGTGGCCTCGCTCTGTAGCAAGGTGTGCTGCCGAATGAATGATATTTGCTTTTCACCTTTGTCCTGCAGAAATCTGGAATCCCCAAAATGACAGCTCAGTCAGAATACTGAGTATCTGCTTGACTTTTCTGTATTCTGTGCGTTTCTTTCACTGAGTTCCCGTGGCATTTTGACAAGGCAGGAGCACAGAGAAGACAGGGTGGAAATAGGGCTGTGCCATCATTTTGTTCACGATAATACTGGTGTCATTTTCTTTATATGATAAAAATTTATCATTTGACGATATTCTGGTGTGATGACATGTTAACACATTTTTGTAACATGCACAAGAAGAAGAAATTAAACAAGCACGCCTGAAAGTAGCGCGGTCAGCACTTGACAAATCAGTTCCTGAAAAGGGAGCTACCTCTGTTTGGAAATGGTTTGGCTATAAGGCTAACGGGCTAACAGACAAAAAGTGGGAACAAAACAAATCATTTTCTCCACCTGAAGCAGAAACACCTGAGTGTTTCTGCTTCAGGTGGAGAACCCCAAGAAAACCCCAAGAAAATTAAAGGTCAGGTGAGGAGGAGAACCAATCAACCAATCAGAAATGCAAAAACAAGCAGCAACTGACGCTGATCAGTCAAGCTGGAATGTTAGCTAGCTGTACTCCCCGTGACAGAAAATGCTAACGATGGATTCAATTAGAGAAGCTGTGATTTTTGTGTGTCAATGAGGATAATAGCACCAGTCTAAACAGTCGAAAAATAATCTTTAAAGGATCATATCAGCCATTTTGCATGTTTGAGTCTAATATATTAAATTTTCATACATGTTACATTACTGACAATCATTTCCCAAAGGATAAAACCGTATTTCAGCTTTCCTGATATTTTGCTAAATCTCTTAATCTTTCAAAATCAAATATTCAAGTGATACACCCACCTTAAAAATCCATGTTTCTCCTGCTAATAGTTACACAGCCTTATGAAGTCACGGTCCTTTAAATTTTTCCATAAATGCAGGTCTTCTTTTGGGACTATATTCCCCGGTGGAGGCATACATTCACTTAATGCTTTTTATTGTGCTTAAACGCTAAAATTAAGTAATTTCTAAAAAAAAACCTGAATACACGTCTTGTTGGTGATGATGGATTACCTATCCCAAGAACGTTTACAGTATCAACAAGTTGATTTTAATAGCAGAATGAACTGAAACCAATGGAGGTCTGGAAGGTAGGAAAAACATTTTTAATTCACTGTTCCAGTAGTATGCTTTGGGAAATGATTGTCAGTAACGTTACGTGTGTGAAAATTGAAAATATTAGGTTCAAACATGCATGATCACCGGTATGGTCCTTTAAGTGACTTTTGATGAAGCTCCACCCTACATACAACACGCTGAAAAGGAAATATGTTTTAAAGACGGCTCTGCTGGTGATGTAAGAACAGCGTTAGCTTAGCCGCTTCTTTGCCTTCTTGTTTTGCCGTTTACATGTTCACTTAAAATTATAGCTCATTTTATTTGCTGAAATTATTTTGTGCACTATTGAAGACAAGCAGGTCAAGTTAATTTGAGTTCTACAAACTAAAAAATATATAGGATTTATTTGTACTTTTACTGAAAAGAAACATTACTGTGGTGTTTGTATTAAGTTTTACCCACGTTTTTGCAATTACAGATTTTTTTTACAATTTGTCTGCAGTCACCAATAAACTTTGTTCAGTGTTAGTGTTATATGAATATCATTACAAAAAAGGTCATGAGATATCATGATAATAATTTAAAGCTGTATGTGGAATTCATTAGAATTTTGGGGAAAGGAAACACATCAGAAATAGTTTATGAAGTTGATTTAACATTTTTGCAGCACTTATGGTGACTGTGGTTGTGTCGGGTTTGTTTCACTTCACAGCTTCTTCCTGTTGAAATATCACCTTGTTGGAAGAATGTAAACCCCTCACTTTGCTTACATTGCATTTTTGTGGCTGTCTGTTTTGGTGTGCTTCTAGAAAAGCGTATATTATTCTGCCACGCTACTCCTAGTCACCTTGTTCTTCTGCTTATTTAACTGCTTCTAAATCTTTAAAGCTGAACAAATAACACTGCAGACTTACCCACCTGATAGACAATTATGGAAGCATTATCCTGGCTCTGTTAGGGGTACAAACTGTTTTCTTTTGTGATGTAACGACTCTTAATTCAAGCAAGTGTCAATTAGAAAAATGGTTAACACAGTCTACACATAGCTTAAACTCACTCCTTGAATCAAGCCACCTAACAACTGCAAACCTAAGCGTTCATAATTAACTTCATCAAACATAAGCCATCTAATCAGTAAACTTAATCCTTTCTTATAATCGTCAGTTTTTCTCGGCAACTGAATACTATAAGAAAGGATTACCATTCAGCATGGATGGGAGAGGATTAATGTGGATTCCTTAATTCAGTGTTAATAAATACGTGTAGAAATGTAATTACTGGCATTTTGTTCTGGTAGTATATCACACCTTATCATTTATATTATACCATGTCATCCCTTATCATTTCTGCTGTTCTTCCATAGAGCAATACATGGACTCAACGGAGGCTAAGTGGTTAGCATGGTCACCTGTTGTCAAGACGGTCCAGAGTTCAGTTCCCGCCGGGGCCTTTGTGTGTGGATTTAATATGATCTCCCCCTCCAGGTGCACTAAAATGTAATAATTTGTTGAAATTATACTTAATTGAGTCCAATGGCCTCTTTACAGGACATATTAGTGTGACAGGTAAAAGTAGTAATGAATTAGAGAAATGGAGAAAAACTGACAGCTACTTATCTAAGAGCGTTTTCAGACCAGAAGTCTGTTCACTTTATAACGGTGCATTTACTGCTTGGTTTGGTTTGGTTTTGCACAGGAAAAAAAGCCAGTCAAAGAAAACGTATCAGCAAAAGTCATGTTCGTCTGCTAACTGGTCAGAAGTATCTGGGGATGGGAGAAAGAAAATCAAAAAAGGAAAAAGTTCACCACATTGGGAAAATGGTATAACATGGAACGAAGAAGAATTTAGCCACTTTCCTAGTCATCCTTTGGTCCATATACCAAGAAATCTATGGCAGCAGAAACTGAATTTGACTTCAAAACAACGTGAGGAGTGAGGTATATGGCACTGCCAATGTCTCTGCAAGAAGATGAATGTCCAAGTCTTTAGAGTCCTGGTACTCCCGGTCTTACTTTATGGTTGTGAGACCTGGACGCTAACCAGCAGCTTGAGACGACGACTGGATATCTTCGGTATTCGTCTCTCCATGGAATTCTTGGGTACCGCTGGTTTGACTTTGTGTTGAATGAGCGGTTGTTAAGGGAGACCTGGATGAGACTGATTACCAGCATTGTGAGGGAGTGCCAGTTGCGACACTACGGCCACGTGGCGTGTTTTTCGAGAATGATCCAGCATCAGGTGCCTCATTGCTGAGGACCCCGGTGNCACGTGGCGTGTTTTTCGAGAATGATCCAGCATCAGGTGCCTCATTGCTGAGGACCCCGGTGATTGGACCAGGCTGAGGGGATGCCACATGTAACACCTGGCTGCAGCAAATGGATATGTACCTCTGCAAGATGGGGATGGACCGCGTGTCTGCCAGGATGGTTACCAACTGGGACGTGGGGCATTTCCATCACATGGTGGATGCAGCAACGCGCAGCAATGCGCAGCCCAGCGCATGCTCCTGACCTGACAGCGTGTGGAAAACCACATGTTGCTTCACATGCTGTGAAGAAGATGCCTTCAGATGCTGAACAGGAGAATGGAGCGCCAACATGCTAACCTCCAACATGTTCATCTGAAGGTCCTTTTCAAAGAATCTGGATTTGTTAATGAAACTTTACTTAATGATAACCACACACACCTAGCTAACTCTGCTTCTTGATCAATCAATAGATTGTTCTGTAGTGCGTTTAGTAGTCGTAGTACTGATCATGTTCTCCTACAAACTCTGGTTGATTGTGGTCTGATGGAGACCACCTCCTCGAAACAGTATCTGAGTGGTTATTGTATTCTGTACCTGGGTGTGATTGCTACGTTCATACAGGCAGTCCCCGACTTACGAACATCCGACTTACGAACAACCCATATTTATGAACCAACTGCCATAAAGCCTATTAAGTTAAAAATTCGAGTTACATACAATGATTTGTAATAATGAACGGTGCACTACTTTACGACGCATGTCAAAACATTGCACTCATCAGCGGTGCAGCAGTTGTCGCTATTTTAAGTCGGATCACGCTCGCTGTAAACACTGTTGTGTGTGTTGTTTTGCCTTTTTTTCTTTTTTGTAACCTTGGTAACCATGCCTCCAAAGCGTAAATCGGTTTCTTATGCATAGAAAGGTAAAATATATATGCTAGATATGCACCTTACGTAACTGTTCCAACTTANTTTCTTATGCATAGAAAGGTAAAATATATATGCTAGATATGCACCTTACGTAACTGTTCCAACTTATGAACAGCGGTGGGAACAGAACTCGTTCGTAACCCGGGGACTGCCTGTACATGCAGAAACGAACATACCAACACGGGAAACGAACCCCAGTCCAAATGAACTGGACCAAACCATGCAGGTGTGAAAAAGCTGAGAGACAGAGAGAGAGAGAGAGAGAGAGAGAGAGCGGNGACCAAACCATGCAGGTGTGAAAAAGCTGAGAGACAGAGAGAGAGAGAGAGAGAGAGAGAGAGCGGACGGTCAAAGAGGAATTTAAATGAGCTTGGAGATAATGAAGTGGCCTGTTTGACCTGTGGCTAAAATCAAAAGGTACACAGCAGATTGTGAACACACTCTCTCACACACTCACAGGGGAAATGGATACAGACATAAGCATACACCATCATTAAGTAGTTACTGGCTTTTACTCAATGATGTCAGTCAAATTCCCGTAGAAAGACAGTGACACCATTAGACAACATGTGTGGTGTTGTTGTGTGTATGAATACTCTCTAAGTGTGTTTGTGTGTGCGAGTGAAGGGTGAAGCAGCAAAGTGACCGTGCAGAGTGGAAATCCCAGAATTGCATGTAAACCATCCCAGAAGTTGTGTTAGTCTGTTGGAACAGATTCCCAGCAACCAAGCACACTAAATTTAGTCTTTCCCCAGAGGTGGTGAGGAAGGGAGGGGGTGAAGATGAGGAAGGAAGGGAGGCAGGTGGCCCTGAATGCATACAGCTCAATTCCAAAGTAAGGGCTCAGTGGAAATAGCCTGCTCACTCACTTCAAAGTTCACATGGTGCCATTTTCGAACATGGTGTCCCAAGCCTCCCCTTTTAGCCTGGAAGCAAAGTGGAGGTAATTTGATCTGGTCTGGGAATGAATGAACATTCAGAACAAGGTTACGTTTGGATGAGTCAGTAAGAGCTATTCTTATACCGAGGTGTCATGGGTTCCTCTGAGAATACACACACACTCCACTCACAATCCAGCTAATTCAGTGTACATATTTAAATGATCAGAAATAATGACAGGTGACACAGTATTTACCATATATACTTGAGTATAAGCCAAGTTTTTTTTTTTTTAAGCCAAATTTCACAAAGCAAATCAGGGGGTCGGCTTATACACAAGAAATTCAAATCATATCCCAGAGAAGTAAATTTCCATGGGTGGAAATACTACCCATTACCACTACCCATGGAAAATAGTTTAAATCATACCTTAGAATGATGTATTTCCTGACTAAACATCTTATTCAGCACATTTTGCGGTGGCCAATAAGCCGTGATCCGTCAGTTACAGTAATCAGCTGCTGAAATAAATATCATGTTTATCGGTACGTGGATTATTTTCAGAAAATCACAGGAATACTATGACAATACCCAGAAAAACAGGTAATTTGCTAAACAAATTGATAGAACAACATCAGGGTGTTGGCTTATAAACATGTTTCTTTAGAAATCTAAATTTGCAGGTCATAATCGGGGGTTGGGTTATAGTCAAGTATATACGGGTTTTGTTTTTTTGGTTTTTTTTTGGCTAATTTGTTACCTCTCACTCAGTTGGCCACCTACTCTAATTAGATCAGGAGCAACCAAACCGACTTAGCTGCTCTGCGTTCCTTAAATGAAGGGGGAATGGGAATGGGGGAATGTACCAACTGTGGTAGAGTTGGAGGTGGGCTGTAAATGTCTTTTGGATAAAAGAGCTATTTTAAGGGAGTTTCAAATGAGCTGATAGTTTTTAACAAATCTAATGTTTATAAATTCATCTTTGTCTATATTTAACATTAACATCATAATGTATTTATTCTGTGAGATAATTGATTAATTGCAATTTCCTTTAGTGGGCGGAGCTTCAGGCCTATAAATGCAGGAGTTTGGAGCTCTTGGTTTGCTTGAGCTGGCAGATTTGCTGCAGAAGGCCCAAGCTTAAAGGGGCGAGGTATAACCAGAAAAACCTTTGCTACTGGGTAGTTCTTTTTCTTTAAACTAATTTTTAATTTAGTTTTTATTTTTATTTTCTTTATGCATTTTTTTTTTTGCCAAAGTTGTCTCCTGCACTGTAAATAATCTGCACTTCTGTGGAGGAAAAACAAACAAAAAAAAAAAAGGTCCAGGTAAAAGCTCTAGAGATCTCTTCATCTCTTAACCAACCTCACAGGAGATACAGCATATGAAAATGGAAATTGTGGTATTAGATGACTATTAGATTAATCAGTAATAAATCCTTCAGGGAAGCTGTGGTGTCATGGCAACAGGAGTCAGGTGTTGCTAATAAGCCAAATACCGACTGTTGAAGATAATACTAGTAATTATACCAACTAATCATATTGGAAAAAAAACATAAATAGTATCTTCTGGATGAAATGGAAGAGGTTAGAAGAGAGGGAGTAGGAAAAGCAGAAAGGAGGTGAAAGAGTGTGTGATTAAAAACATAAAAGTAGAGAATATTAGTTTGCAGGTCAAAGAGGGCCAACAATGCCACAAAAAATTAGCATAGAAAAGGGGATCAGGAGGTAGAGGAGAGGAACGGGAGGAGAGAAGGATGCATTAAAAGCCAGTCCTGTCTGCTGATTCTGCCCTCCCCTCCCCTAGAGGATGGTGTGATGGGGTAGAGATGAAAGAGACACTTTGAAGAAGGAGTGATCCTGCCCTCGCTCCCTCGAAGGAGGAGGAGAGGGATCAGAGTAGAGGCCCCTGACACAGCAAGAGATGTCAGGACACACACACACACACACACACACACACACACAGCACTTTTCACATTATGCTCTTGACTTCTTTTAGAAGTACTTTCAGCAATGACTTTGCAGTCCATTTTATTTTTGCTTTGAGCAGAGCTTTATAAAACTTACCATATGAGCCACTTTTTAAAAAAAATTTCCACTTTTTCTGGGCCAACTATAATAAAACACCGACAGAAGTTATAGATAACTACTCAACGTGTATTTGAAACTTGAAGCAAAGATCTTCTGTATCCTCCTTGACTCTGAAAGGCATATGCATGGTTTATGTACCGTATATACTCGAGTATAAGCCGAGTTTTTTTAACAAAAGTTTACAATGCAAATCAGGGGTCGGCTTATAGTCGAGTAATTCAAATCAGATCAAAATTTCCAGGCTTGGAAATACTACCAATTACCACAACCCATGGAAAATAGTTAAAATCATACCTTAGAATGAGATATTTCCTGACTAAACATCTTATTAAGCACATTTTGTGGCGGCCAGNTACCTTAGAATGAGATATTTCCTGACTAAACATCTTATTAAGCACATTTTGTGGCGGCCAGTAAGCGCAAACTTAATCAGCTGCTGAAATAAATATCATGTTTACCGGTACGTGGATTATTTTCAGAAAATCAGAGGAATACTATGACAATACTCAGGAAAACAGGTAATTTTCTAAACAAATAAATTAGGAACAACATCAGGGGGTCAGCTTATATATGGGATTTCTTTAAAAATCTAAATTTGCAGGTCAAAAGCAGGGTCAGCTTATACATGAGTATATATGGTAATAATAATGTTAAGGGAATGTACAATACCTGTTAAATTTGGAAACATGTCACCAAATAATTACAAATTTCTTTAAAAAAAAAAACAAAAAAAAAAAAANAAAAAAAAAAAACACATTTTGCCGAAATATCACCATTAAACTTTCACTTAGTTTTTTTGTCCTTAGCCTGTCTTTAATCTATCCTGGTGTCCAGCCCCATCCTGATCTTCTGTTTTCATCTCAGTCTTTTTCCTCTCTGGATGATGTTACATCTTTTCATCCTGTCAACGTACTTAGAAACCAGCATCACTACAAAACATCATCTGTTCATGTGACCACGGATGTCCTCCACCATTGTCTTCATCATGATAGTATTATTGTGTACAGCCTTTTCTTGGTTTGATGTGAACAAGTCCCCGACAGAGCAAATAGATTCAAAGCACCACCTTTACGTCTTAGTCATAATGAGCCATACCTGCCGGCTCTTCATTCAGTCACATTCTCCTTTCGTGATATACGCTTGGTGCAGTCATTGAAGTCTAGCCTCCATTGATTTTCCTTTTCACTTCTTAGTATTCACATTCACACCGTTCACAGCAGCTCTCAACCTTTTTAATGCGCTGACAGCAGTAACTATATGGCGAGCTGTAAAACTCCAAGGTTTGCCCAATTTTTAATTGCTTCAAAATGTCATGGGGAAAAAAAAAAACCTGTGGGATTAGCTAGGAGGGTCAGCAAACACAAAGGGCTGATGGATAAAGCTAAAATTACAGAGTAAGAAAGATTAATTAAATATAAATAAAATTAAAGGACATCTCTGGCCTTACATGGGATTTTATGTTCCCGTTAGTGTTATAAGATCGGGATGATTGCAGATCTTTTCATTCATGCAGAGAATTCATGTTATCAGCACCAACTCTGAAATGCTGAGCACCTTCCAGGGCTTCCAACTGACCTCCACTTCGAGGAAAAACAGTACCCCGAGGGGAAGTAATCTAGGAAATATTATCATTGAAGGTGTTCTGTGCTCAAAGTCTCCATCAACAAACAGTGGCGGGTCGTGTATTTTACACCTAGGCCTTCAGAGCTATCCTCCCATAATTAAACCACCTTCTAATAACCTCAGCATGACACTAG
>VXCM01006992.1:0-24013 GCA_014773175.1 Lucifuga dentata
TTAAAAACACGTCAGTAGCACTCATCTTCCAATCCGTTCTACTGCCGCAGTCTCTCCTTTGGTACCATTAACAGTTTTCAGTGAAACTTAATCACTATGGCAACGAGACATGCAGGCGCGAGGCGCTCAATCCATAAAAAGTGGGAGGAGCAGAGAGAGAAGCCGAGGATGTACGAAGTTAAACGGATGTTTTCCGAGCGTGAGAAATCAGATGTCAGGCGTGAGAGCGTGTGAAGTCAGCTGTTTGCGTGAGTGTCACGCTCAGTGCGTGAGAGTTGGCAGCCCCTGTTACTAATAGCCTACCATCGTTTTTCTTTCCTTCTCTCCTTCTCTTCCTTCCTTGTCTGCTTCCCTTCGCACTCTCGGACGTTTATTGTGAAGGACCAAGGCGGAAGTCGTGTCGTTGATGGCGGAAGTCAGGCTGCAGTTGGAATGTTGCCGCTGTTTTCATGTTGTCGTTTCGCTGTCTTCGCTCAGCGTGAGCTGTCAAACTTTTCCAATTTACAGCAGAAAATGAATAAACGCTGACTTTGTTCCTGCGGGATTCTGAACAGATAAACACGGTAAACACGCTTTTTTTCCCCCGCTTCCTGCTCAGCTGCAATGACAAACTCCAGCATGCTTTAAAGGACATTATCGGTGATTTTGCCTAAAACAAACCCCTCATACAGGGTACTTTACTGACAGTCATTTCCCAAAATGATTTCCCACCTTCCAGACTGCCATTTCACTTCATTCAGTACGTAAAAATCAACTTGTAGACACTTGAAACATGTCCTCGTTATCTTAAGATTTTCTAGAAATTTGTCACCAACCTGTATGTGCCTCTTTCTTTCTTTCTTTCTTTCTTTCTGGGACTTTCAGACAACAGCAAAATAAACTCTTCATCACAGGAAATACTTTGTACTTGTATTAGCATGGTGTATTTTTTACTCTGTTGCAATGTTACTGTCAGTGAAGTAAAGTACATCAAGTATTTCCTGCATATGTACCTGTGTTGTAAAGTAATTAGAGTATTTCCTGCGTACCTGTGTAGGTATCCATGTGTGGGGGGTAAAGATGGCGGTCCTGAACCTGTCCTTTGCTGCATGTGGCTTCCTGGGTGTGTATCACCTCGGGTCTGTGAGGGCCTTTCTCCGGCATGGGGACGAGCTGCTGGGCTTGCTGAGGGCCTGTGCAGGTGCCTCTGCAGGGGCGCTGGCGGCTGCTGTCATGCTCACGGCTCCTCACAAATTACAGGTAAACCGTTCACATTTCCTCATTCAGCCCACAGAGAGAAGCCGTGGGGTGGGGAGCCCACAGGGGCCCTCGTGGGCGCTTCCGGCTGTCTCCCAGCAAAATGAGGCGTCAAATTCTGTTGAAATTCCAGAAGTGGTGCCAATTAAAGCTGTTTAAGAATGAATTTTCACTCTCATCACGTCGTTAAGGAGGGTTCCAAAGTTCTTATTTGATCGTTCCTCGATCCTCACGTGACCTAGAAACCAGTCTGGTCTGCCATATTTGAGGACATCCCAAAGCTCTTATTTCTTCTCTGAGGATCGAGGAGGCTTCATCGGGGAGACGAGAGCGAAGAAACACGAGATGGAAGTCTTGTCAGACAGCCACGCCCCTTCGCTGGAAGTCTGCTTCTGATTGGACGGAATCTGGACATCATCACAACACCATGAGTTAGATCACACAGAACAGAAACTCAGGCGTAAAATGACTCTATCTCAATTTGATCTATTCTGATTGATCATCTGGTTAAAATGAGAAATGTAAATACTGTCAGTGTTGCGGTAATAATCAATAATCAGTATTTCAGCGTTTTGTTATTGGCTAGCAACTAAAACAGAGCAGCTCGGAGTTGATCAGTTGTGTGACATCGTCAGTGTGTGGCGTCGCTTCAGATGTTTCATTTCTCGTAAATCGTCGTCCTCGCTTCCTGTCCTCGCGTCTTTTCCTTCAGTGGGCGGGGCTGAGATTTAAGGAAAAGTTACGCATGAGGGAAACATGGAAATGAATAAGAGCTTTGGAACCCAGCTAGTGTTTGGTTCTAACTCAGATATCTTAAACCAAACATTTCCTGTGTTCTAGGCCCCAAATCTTTTCTTGATATTGTCGTTTTCAGTCACTGAAGTTAATATTTGATTACTGGAGTTGCTGCATTTGGTCTCCTCTCGTTGGTTCTGGGTCCGATCCCAAAGTCTCTTCTGGATTTGAGGCAAACACAAAGAGCTGTTGTTTCTTCCAGCACTGCGAACTCTTCACCTACCGGTTGGCAGACAGCGTGAGAAGGCAGCGGTTTGGAGCCTTCACGCCGGGATTTGACTTCATGCTGACTCTACGGTAAATACCATCCATGTGTGGTTTAGGTCAGGGGTCAGAGGTCAACTTCTTTATGTCCCGTCCAAGTTCTGAACATATATGCAGGCTGGTGTGAGCACGAAATAAAATAAATCCATTTATCTGCAACTGAGCAGAGCACGTCTTAAATTAGTCCAAATCATTCATAGTAGTATTTAAGTCAACTTTTAAAGTTTTTTTTTACAAACATGTAATCATTTCTAGTCTTCTGCTCCTGTTTAAGTTCAGGGCTTCATGCCAGCAAAGGTTTAAAAGTAAACGTGTTAACGGAAAATAAAAAGAAAGACAGTTAGGGCTGGATATCAATTCTGACCTCCCGATTTTGATTTTCAAAGCTTTGATTTGGTGAAATTCTGGAAATGTTTGTTAGGGTTATGTCTTCTAAATTACATTATTGTAAAAAAGTTTCTTTCAAAATCTATGAAGAAAACTTACTGAGTGTATTAAAGGAAATAGGACCAGGCTGATCTTTGACCTTTGGGCTCTGACACTCTTTGACCTCCACAAGAAGCTTTGTGTAGCCGCCTCACTAACGTGTTGTCATGTTGATTCCAGGATTTGAAGCGTGTTCCTAAATCCCTCGTTGTCACAGCGACGCTGTAAGGACGCATATCCTTCATTTAAAAATAGTAACGACTCGCTTATTTTTTTTGGTTTTATTTATTTATTTATTTATTTTATATTTTTAATATATTTTTTTATTTTTTATTTATTTTTTGGCTGGACGTGAGGCAGATGCAGCTTGCAGTTCGATGCATTTTCTACGTCATCTGTCTTCATTTGCCGCTGCCGTGAAGTCCATCGTCCACAAGTTCATCGTGTCGCCACAAAATTTTACTTCTGAGTTACATATTTTACAAATGGTCTTAAATTTTTCGGGTCTGTTTGTGTTGTTTTGCTTTTGAAGACAAAATGAGTCCAAACATCTAAATCTGAAGGTGCCGGAGCCACAGCCGCCATGTTGTTTTAATACAAGTTTGGTCTTCTACGCTTTCCGTAGCCGCACTACGTCACAACGAGGGATTTAGGAACACGCTTCAAATCCTGGAATCACAGAACGCTGAGCAACACAACACATTAGTGAGATGGCTACACAAAGCTTCATGTGGAGGTCAAAGAGCATCAGAGCCCAAAGGTCAGCCTAAACCTGTGTCCTTTAATACACTCAGTAAGTTTTCTTCATAGATTTAGAAAGAACCTCTTCACTGTCTTTTACGCAATAATGTAGTTTAGAAGACGTAACCCTGACAAAATTGACCAGAATTTAATCGAATCAGGCGATCAGAATCGATATCCAGCCCGAACAGGTTAAGATATAAAAATATCATGCTAGTGTGCTATGTTGATTTTGCACGTGATAAACAGGTCAGCGAATAAGACGCTGCGCTTCTGGTTGCTCTTTCAAACTTGACAAAAGAACGTCTATGGACGGCTTCTCTCCAGGGAGGGGATCGAGGAGATCCTTCCCAGTGACGCCCACGCTGTTGCCTGCGGCCGCCTCCACGTGTCGGTGACAAACTCCACAAGTGGCAGGAACTGCATCGTGTCCAGGTTCGCCTCGAGGGAGGAGCTTATAAAGGTGCTCATAATTTGACGGGATACAAATCGAGTAATAGCGTTTTTATCATTTTGCCCAATGTTAAAACAGGAAAAACAAAAACAGGAAAGCTCTGGTTGTTGTATCTGCTCGTTTAAAGAACCGGCAGGAACGCAGGAATACTGGTAGAATTCCATAAGCTAATTCAAGAGCTGAGGATGGATGAAGAGAGATTCAGGAGAGATTTGATCATCCACTTGATTTAATTTGCTGTGGTTAATAATATAATAATTTGCGTGAGTCTCCGCTCTTCATCTTTGGTCAAAGAATAAATCAACATCCACAGTCGTCAATGCAGCTCCGGCAAGTGAAAAACTTGGAAAATTTTAACTTTTGACTGCACATTGTGTGTGGAGTTTTCCATCGTCCTCTCGTTGAAATGAACGAAACATCTGGTTTTCCGTCTTCCGCATGCCTTAACCTTCTCTTTTTGTTTCTCAAGGTTCTCCTGGCCAGCAGCTTTTTGCCCATCTACGCCGGACTCCAACCCGTGGAGTTCCGAGGACAGGTAAGAGACGACCCCGTGTCTACTGGAAAAGTTCACCGACCCCCTCAGTGAGCTGTTTCATTCCAGAGACATTCCCAAAAATATTTCTGGGCTATTTCAAATCCTTCTCATCAATAAGTCAATCAGTCATTCTTCAGAAGGAAAACTGGAATGTGAAAAACTCTGGATCTGGTTTTTGTTTGGTTAGAAATGGATTGATGGAGGGTTTACTGACAGCCTGCCAGTTCTGCCTGAGGGACGCACCATCACCGTGTCTCCCTTTGCCGGGCCGCAAGACGTGTGTCCCATCCACAGGGGTTCCTTCAACCGCCACATGNCTCCCTTTGCCGGGCCGCAAGACGTGTGTCCCATCCACAGGGGTTCCTTCAACCGCCACATGAGACTGGCCAACATGAAGATAATGGTGAGCGCTGCCAGACATCTCATTAAATACATTTTTAAAAAAAAAGTAAAATCAGACCCAGGTTGGATTTTCCAGGGATTTTGAGATGTTTTTAGACGCTGTGTAGATATGAAACTGTATTCTCAGGGTGTTCAAGACCTCTTTTTTTAATATGATGAAATCACCTCGTTTAACGGTCTAGAGTGCATGAACACGCTTGTTATTTTTCTCGTAATAAGTCAGTTGCACTTAAGAGACGAGTGGTGAATGGCTGTTGGAAGGATCATACCAGCAATTTTGCATGTTTAAGCCCAATAACTGCCGCGTACTTGTTACGTTACTGACAATCATTTTCCAAAACATAAAACTGTATTGTACTTTTGCCAAATCTCCTAATCTTTCAAAATCAATTCGATGTTTCACCTGCTAACGTACGTCTAAAAGTAGAAGGCACAGTTGTTTTAATTTCTTGGTAAAAGCCATCTTCTCCTGGGACTATATTTCCTGGTGGAGACATACGTTGTCTTCCGTGTAGAAGACAATGGATCGGTTAAAAAAAAAGTAACTGACAAAAAAAATTAACAGACCTTACGTTCGCTATGATGGGTTTATTATCTCCAGCACATTTCAAGTCTCTACAAGTTGATTCTTAAAGTGCACTGGAATGAACTGAAACTAATAGCAGTCTGTAAGGTAGGAAAAACAATTCTAAAACTTACCGCTCCAGTAGTATGTTTGGGAAAATGGCTGGCAGTAACGTGACGTGCATGTAGGTTGTGTATATGGAGCTCAAACATACAAAATCACTGGTATGGTCCTTTAAATGTCCTTTAAAATGATTTGTAGCATTACAACTTCCACTTTAATTAAAACCTTAAAACTTTGTGGAAGCTAATGGGCATCCAATAAACAATATCCTCCCCCCCCGCCTTTTTGTTTTTTAATGCCTCACGGTTCAAGTTATGAGCCAAAAGCTAAAATCCTCAAACCTCAACTTTGAGATGCGACACTAAATATAGCTAACAGGAAGTTCTGGCTTGTGATAATGATGATGAGCTTGTCGCTCTGTGACTTTTTTCTTTTTTTTTTTCATAGTTTTCCATGGAGAATGTGAAGCGGCTGAACCAGGCCTTGTTCCCTCCATCGGCCAATCAAATGCGGGCATTCTGTCAGGAGGGCTTTGACGACGCTGTGCGGTTTCTAAAGAAAGAAGCCTGGATGTGCTGAATATGAAATCCAGACCAATGAATGTGTCAATCCAACTACTATTAGTATTTAAAGGAGCATACCGGTGATTTTTCATGTTTGAGCACTCTGCATACACATTACGTTACTGACAACCATTTTCCAAACCATATTGAGAGGGCAGTAAATATTAGAATTGTTTTTCCTACCTTCCAGACTGCCATTGGTTTTAGTTCATTCCAGTACAACATAAAAATCAGCTTCTGGAGACTTGAAATGTGCTGAGATCAATAATCACAGAGAACACGACGCCTGTTAGATTTTTGTCAAAATAACTTTATTTACCACCATGGAGCTGCATAGAAGACAACCACCATGCCACCAGGAAATATAGACCCAGAGAAGTTAAATGACCATATCTTCTACAATCGTGCAAAAGTGTTAGCAGGAGAAACATTAAATTTTAAGGGTTGTATCGCCTGAACATTTGATTTTGAAAGATCAGGAGAGTTGACAAAATAACAAGAAAACTAAAATACGGTTTTATGTTTTGGAAAATGGTCATCAGCAACTTAACACGTATGCGGGTTGTATGTCAAACATGCAGGTAACACCGGTGTTAGAAGGGACGGTCATTTTGAAGTTCTCAGAAAAGTTGTCTTCTCCTGGGACTACATTTTCTGGCAGAGTCATCATCGTCTTCTGTGCTGCTCCGTGTTGGATCATTAAATAAAGTTGCTTAAACAAATAAAAACCCAAATAGATGTCTTGTTTGCTGTGATGGATTATTGATCTCAGCATGTTTCAAGTCAACAAGTTGATTTTTATGTCATACTGGAATGAACTGAAAGCAATGGCAGTCTGGAAGGTGGGAAATACAACTGTAATATTGACGGCTAAAGTAATATATTTTAGGTGTATATTGGGCTCAAACATGCATGAGCACCAATATGATCCTTTAAGCATGCAAAATCACCGGAATGGCCCTTTAAAACCAAATGAAGAGAATCTCATACCCCTCTGAAGTCATGACCTGGATTATCAAACAATTTTTTAAACTAAATAAAATATACACTCTTGTTTAAGTTTCACCATGTTACGACAAATAATTATAAGATGTGATGATCAATTTATTTAAATGATTGATTTTTTAAAGTTCGGAGCTCCTCTTTACTGAAATGGAGCCCAGGTACCACAATAAAATAAGTAAAACTGAATTAATAAAAATGGTTAAATTCATGGTTAAGTTCATGTTTAAAATGTGTTTAAATATGTCATGTTGTGGGTGCTTATTTTTTTAAAATTTTAGACTTATTTTGTTATTCTTTTAAAAACTGTCATGTGGAAGCAGCTTCTTGGTGGCCAGCAATATATTTATGTTTGACTTGTTCCTATTGGTCAATTCGTGAGCACGCAGAGGGGGCGTGGCCAATTAAGGTGGAATAGCGGCGACAGGTGAGGGGACGAAGAGGGAATGAGCCATTTTCTGTTTTATTCCCCCTCTTACCGTCATGTTTTCAGAGTGTGTGTGTTTTATGCTGCGTTCAAGACAATTCGGAACTCGAAATGTTTCGACCTCCTACTTGAAAAAACGTTGGAACGGCGCTTGAAGTTGGAGCTCCGACTTCAAAACGGAGTCCACGACGATGTCGTCACTCAACATGGCGGCGCACGCGGAAGCAAACGTGAACGGTAAGTATCAGCAAACAAACCGAATAAAGTCGTTTTTCTTACATGACATTTAAATAAATGGTTAAAAGATTTAAATATATCGCCAAGTTAGCTATCAATGGTGTACGCCATTAATACGAAAGTGTGAATAATTTCACAAAATTATTTTCCTCTGCACCAGTGTTCTTTACTTTTTTTTTTTTTTTAANTTTTTTTTTTTTTTTAAACAAGCTTTGTTTTAAATCAAACTTACAAGGCTTACAAAACCAATAACATCAAGTGGAGCAACTTCTGAGCAGCATATTTGAAAAAAAAAAATTGCAAAGTGCAACAACAATATTTCAACATCAATTTACCATTTTATTTTTTCTGGCATATATGTGTTTTCCATAAGGTTGAAATTCAAGAGGGCTGCATGGTGGTGCAGTGGTTAGCGCTGTTGCCTCACAGCAAGAAGGTCCTGGGTTCGATTCCCGGCAGGGGCAAGGCCTTTCTGTGTGGAGTTTGCATGTTCTCTCCGTGTCTGCGTGGGTTTCCTTCAGGTGCTCCGGCTTCCTCCGAAGACATGCACGTCAGGTGAATTGGGAACTTTAAATTGACTGTAGGTGTGAATGAGTTTGACAGACAGACCTGCAATCTGTCCAGGGTGAACCCCGCCTCTCGCCCTATGACTGCTGGGATAGGCTCCAGCCCCCCGTGACCCTCAACAGGACAAACGGGTTTAGAAAATAGATGGATGAAATTCAAGACTCGACCCAGAAACTGACCTTGGTTTTGAACTAAAGAGATAATGCTGTGTTCGACAGACCTCGGAACTCCGACTTCTTACTTGGAAAAATGCGTTGGAACGGCACTTGAAGTCGGAGCTCCGGCTGGGAAACCGACAAAATTATCTGCCCCGACTTACCGAGTATGACGTCACTCAAGTGGAAGCGAATAAAGTATTTTTTCTTGCGTGAAATTTGAAAGAAAAAGGTCAAAATATATCACCAAGTTAGCTATCTAGTTTGTATAATACATTTGCCATCGATACGCAAGTGTAAATAATTTCAGAATATTACTTCTCTGCACAAAGTTTAATACCCACAGCGATTAATATCATTGTAAAACTACACNTTCAGAATATTACTTCTCTGCACAAAGTTTAATACCCACAGCGATTAATATCATTGTAAAACTACACAACCAAACAGTCCTGTAGTCTAACCTTACTTTAGTTAGCATTTATTACTAAGTTTAATTAATTTTACAGTACTTATTGGTGTTCAGCTATGTTTTTTTGATTACATTTGGCTGGAACAGTTTGAGGTTGGAAGTTGGAACTTCCAACTGGGAAAAATTCGACTTCCGAGGTGTGTCGAACGCAGCATAAGAAGCATTAAAGGGTCCACGCTTTGGTTTGATTTCGAAGAAAAAGTGTAATGATGCAATATTTGTGTAAAGAGAAAAACACACTAAAAGTTATTTGTATTTTATTTTTGTACACTTTCCATCTAAGTAAACTGTTTGGATATTTTATTTGAAAACTGAGTCAAGTGTGGTATTTGGTTATTTGCATTAAATATTAGCTAACTGTGGTAATTCTACATTGTTTTAAAGGAATATTACACTGATTTGAGTATCATCTTAGTTTAGCATTTACCTGTGTTTAAGAGGTAAAGTTATTTCATGTGACCCAAGTTATTTAACAGTGAGTGATCAGTTACAAGAATTAATTTGATTACATAAATGAGCTCAGGGTCCATCCCTTAAATAAATGACAGGAGGGCTATATAAAAAAAAAAAAAAAAAANAAAAAAAAAAAAAAAAAGTTTCTTAAGCTCTTTTTCTTGATCATCTTTATTTAAATAAAAAATGTTTTAGTTAGTCCCTGAGCTCTTTTTATTTTTTAAAATTAGTTCTGAGCTCCTCTGTATTTAATAATAAAACTATTTTGGTTAATTTAGTTCCTAAGCTCCTTTTTTAAAAAGTTAGTTCTGAACTCCTCCTTTACTTAAATTTAAATTATTATTATTAGTTTTTTTTAGTTAGTTCCTAAGCCCCTTTTTTTTTCCTGAGCTCCTCTTTACCTAAATAACAAATTTTTTTTTGTTTTTTTTTTTTTGTTTTAATTCCTAAGGTCCTGCTGGCACTGGCAGAGGCGGCTCGGCGTGGAGCAGCACGGCTGCAGCCAGGGCTTCCACAGGACGTTTGTGAGAGACAGCTGGCTCTCTGCCGGCTTGACCGAGCTCTTGTGCCTCTGCACGGCCTCCTGCATCGCTGCCAGGATGGCGCTAAAGGTTGGCTCAGTGTCGGGAGTCAGCGGTGTGCTCTCTGTTGGGTCCCTGGAGAGGTCAAAGAGCAGTGGCGGATCATGGTAGGTCACGTAGCCGGGCGTGCAGAAGCAGACATGCGTGTGAAAGCAGGCTGTCCCGTCCTCCGGGAAAAAGTTTGGAGTGAAGTAAAAGGCTTTCCACACGGAGCTGCCTGGCAAAAACACAAAAGTCTATATTTTTAAGACAGTGGGTTCAGGGATGTTCTGACATTTGAACTTTTTTATTGCAGAAGTTAAAAAACAAACAAAAAAAAATCATATGCAGTGAGTTTCAGTTTTAACTTAGATTTTCACAGAAATGAGCTGAAGCTCATTAAAAACTTCACAATGATTTTTATCTTTTTATGTTTTTAATCAACAAAAAGATCAAAACCAGCCTAGAGCAGAGCTCATGTCGGGAATATCTGGCTGTGATGTGTTTTATCACCTCTCCTAGGAGGTCATGTGATCACCAGTGTTTGTTTGTTTTATATCAAAAACTTACAGATGGATTTAAATAAAATGAAAAAAAAAAGAGGAAGAAGTGATCGACCTGAAGGTAGCGCTGTCGTAACTTTTACATTTTAGCCGAGAACTTTCCGTGTGGAGTTTGCATGTTCTTCCCATGCTTGCGTGGGTTTCCTCCGGGTGTTCCAGTTTCCCCCACCATCACAAAAACATTTACAGGTTGTGTGTGTTGTATATCGGGACCCCTCGAAAACGAGATGCGACATCTCAATTATCCTAATAAGTTAAAAATTTAAAATCGTCAGTTATAAAGTCAAAATTCTTTTCTTATTTTCCCCTGGATTCCTTTGCATCAAGACTCGTCCAACCATATAGGCCACGCCCATTTTCTCGCCATTTTGAACGTTTTGCAAAGTAGTTTTTTTTTTTTCTTAACGCCTACTGCAATTTTGGTTCAGTTGTCACAAAATTTTGCAAATTTGTAGAATGTCGGGACCAAACTGGAAAAAAGATCAGTTTTTTTTTTGTGTTGTCATATTTTTTACCATTTTGCTACTATTGGCTGTCAAATTTGAGTGGGTGTGGCTTGTTGTTATATATCTCATTAATGAATTAGTCTACTTTAACCACATTTGGTGGACATGAGCAATAAAGATTTATGAAAAAAATGAATCTTCAGCCAACCTGATGGTGGCGCTATAACAAACCACAGTAAAATTTTGTCAATAACTTCTGAACCATATGTTGTAGAATTAAAATTCTTTTTTTTCCTCTAGTTCTTCTGCTGAGATGCATCTATCCATGTAGGCCATGCCCATTTCCAACTGGTAGATTGTCCACCATTTTGAATTTTCTTTGAATTTTGTCTGAAACTGTTGGATCTTAAAAACCACAAAAGCTACAGAAACCAAACTTAACAGATTGGTTCAAAATCTCAGCTATTAAAAAAAAAAAAAAAAAAAAAAATTACACCAATTGGCCTGATGGTGGCACTATAATAAGCACATTTACATTTTGGTCTCGAACTATTAAAACATAAGTCATCAACTCAAAATAAAGTTTTCCCCAGATTCCGTGAGTCTACATGCATCCAACCAAATAGGCCACGCCCATTTTCACCTGACTACATTTTCTGCCATTAAACAGTTTTTTCCCATATCTCCTACAGCTTTGGCTCAATTGACACAAAATCTTGCGTGAAAATGTCTGGAACAAACTGTAAAAAAAAAGTTTATCTCTTTAATTTTTGATATTTTTGCCATTTTGCTACAACTGGCTGCCAAATTTGTGTTCACCCCTGCAGATAAAATCTTGCCATCTTGTTTTTGGCGTAATCGATGGTGAGGAATATTTGTCTGTTTGGTGTTTTCATATGTTTTGGCGTAATTGATGTCGGGTTTTGGCCTCACAGACAGAAGACGTTAGCAGCATCATGTTCCTGATGGTTTTGGTGTTTTGTCTTGTTTTTCTGGGGGGGGGGGNGGGGGGGGGGGTAAAACGTACTGTTCCCGGGTCTCCACCTGACGGCATTCAGGTACATGTTGCAGTAATGGAAGAGAAACTCGTGCTTCGACCTCGCCACTCGTCCCTGAAGCAAATCCATGAGGTCGTGGCCATCAATCTCCCTGAGGAACACAACACAAACTCATCGCACTCGTGACTCTCAATCGCGCCGAGTATATGAACACACACTTCATTGGTTTTGAGGGACACCTGTCTTACCTGTCCTGTGGGACTTGAGCGCCGCTCAGCCGGACAACAGTGGCAAACAGGTCCATGTTGCTGGTGGGCTCGTCTATCTGGCCGCCACGGGGGATTTTGCCCGGCCAGCTCAGAATTCCTGGTACCCGGATTCCTCCCTCCCAGTTTGTGGACTTCCCTGCTGCTCAGGGAGGAGGAGGAGGAGGAGGAGGAGGAGATGTGGAGGTTTGAATCTGACACTCAGCCATTACAGTCTGATTCAGTAACAACGAAATTCATGAAATATACATGTGAAATGTGACTTTCCTCTCTGTCCTCATGATGACAGTAATAATCAGTGTTTCCCATACATAGGCTTTACTTAGGTGGCCCACCCAGGTAAACAAATACCCGCCTAGTAAACCAAGACCCGCCCAGGTATCACAGGATCACAGCCTTATCAGCCTTAAAAAAATACAACTGACACTGCTGTCACACACACTGACACGCACACACCCAGCGAGAAGATGAACCGCGACATGTATATTTCATTTCAATGCACATTAATCAGCATCTAACTATAACAGAAATCTCTGTCTGTGGCACCAGCGTCTCTAGAACCTGGCATGTATGAAGTTGAAATTCAGCAGGTTTACTGATCAGGACCCAAGGATGTGTAGCGTCACGTGTGAAGTTGTTTGGATGAAAAATCTCTGTCATTGAACTAGCTGTCTGCTCTGCTTACATGTGAGACAACTTGATCAATAAACCAAACCAATAACTAAGGTCTCCAAATGATCAATACCGCTTAAAAAACAAACATGAGACAGATTTCTGCTGCTGTGGTGGTTTTATAATAAAGTGTCAAACATCAAGCCTCTGTTTTCACAGAGCAGAAGTAGGCGTTTCTTTGCACCACAAAAATAACTTAGAAAAATATCTTACAAAGCAACAAAAACCCAGAATACATGTGATAAAACTTTCAGCATGCTGCTGACTTTAACTAAACACATTCAATGATGTCATCAAACCACTGACCAAAACATCGCTAAAATATGGAATAAATTTATAATCTTACCATCGTTTGGAAGGTAAAAGTTTCCTAAAAAGATCCATGATTAGGTTTTGTCACCATTAATCCATTTTACAGCAAATCCTCGTAGACTGGCATCTATCTCCTTCCTTATGAGCATACCGTAAATGCTCTAATAGTGGTGAGTCTTTTTTTTTTTAAACCATTCATTATTTCTAATTTTAAAATATTTTTTAATATTTTTTGCTTCTCACCAAAGTGTCCCTCTGCTGTGTTATAGTTAATTACTTTCTTTAGTTTTCCTTTAAAATCCCGCTGAGGTCCAATGAAAACGCGCTCGTTGTGTTATTGTGGTTGCCTAGCAACCAGTAGCATACAGCCTGGTAGCAGCCATTTTCAATTAGATCTAAGTGTTTCTAGCTTTTTCTTTGTACTTTTAAAGCCAAATAGCCATGTTAAACTTTTGTTGGATTCTTCAGTTGCACAGTTATTCTTTCTGCCCACTGCCACAAGTACATTTTCAACCTGTGGGAAACACTGATGATAATAATAATAATAGTAATGATGATGATAATAATAATAATATTTTCATGCTAGTTCCTATTTGGCTAAAAATAATAGGGTGTGTTTAAAAAAAAAAAAAAAAAAAAAAATGCACTTCCTCCAGCTTCCTGTGGTTGCACAGGCTTGTTTAATGCGAGGCTTGTGAGTGTGAAGATCTGCAGTCGGGTTTAAGCCTCAGAGATGAGATAATATTTGTTGCTGCACAGTTACAATCTAGTTTGATTTACTAATAACTTTTATATAATGAGTGTTTTGGTTGTTTACTCTGGAAGTTAGATTGGCACGTGTGCACGACCGAATGTATAGTAATATTGATCTTATAAGTCTGACATTTTTTCCCACGATTAAGAGGACATTATGAGACCAAGCAATAACAGATTTTAACAGGTCAAAAGTAAGCACAATTAATAGCATATTTCTCTAGGTTGATAGAGCAAATATTATAACATCCACTTTTAATAAGCAACATTATAAATGGGAAAATCTATTTGTGATTCACACTTTTATCTTTATATCTAACCCTAACATTCCATTTTGAATTAAAACCAGTGTTCACAGATAATAACCAGATTTTTAAATGCAGCGATCAGAAGGCGTCGAGGCTCTTGTGAAGACGTTTTCTGGAAACAGGTAAACAGGAAGCAGGTGTTCTGTGTTGTACCTTTATAAATACCGTTCCATCCTCCATGGACCCCCCCTGTGGCAGAGGTTTCCTCCAGGTGAGCCCCCTGGTCTGATGTCAGGTAGACCAGCGTGTTTTCTCTAAGGCTGAGCTGCTCCAGCGTCTGCACGATCTGACCTGAGACAGCGCCACACACACACACACACACACACACACATACAGGAAGTGACCTTAGACAGCGCCACACACACAGGAAGTGACCTGAGACAGCGCCACACACACACATAGGAAGTGACTTCAGACAGCGTCTCACAGACACACACACAGGAAGTGACCTGAGACAGCGTCTCACACACACAAGAAGTGATGTGAGATTTATTGGGTTCAAACATGCAAAATCACTGACATGCTCCTCACTGTGTCTCAATAATTGGCAAAATCGCCGGTATGGTCCTTTTTGTAAAGGATATTGATGGTTATTGGCGACAATGAATTATTATTTTTGAATTAATATTTTTGGCAGTTGATCTGGAGTTAGAGGTCAAAGTTCATGGACTGGCTGCAGGTAAAGGTGCTGCTGAATAAGTAGAAAATGATTAAAAGAATAATTTTATCTTTTTGATGAATAAAGGCAATAAATAAAGTTGACTTTGCTCACTAACCTACGCTCCAATCCACCTCGTGGACGGCGTCTCCATAGATACCGTGATGGCTTGTTCCTCGGAACAGCACCGACGCAAACAGGGCGGTGTGCACCTGGAGGAAGGAGAAGAACAGCAGGAAAGGCTTCGCCACATTCCTGCAAAAACGTAAAGCACACGGTCACATGACCAGCATGAAAATAAAACCCGAGTAAATGTCAATAGACTTAGCTTCATTTGCTAACGTGCGTAGCTGAAAGGGCTGCCATGGGTAAAAAAACAACAAAAAAAAACAGGTATTCATGGACAAACGGAATTATGTTTAAAATCCAAAGAGTATATCCATTTTAAATATGACATCATGCAATTCAAATCCACAGAGCACAGGAAGCCTGGAAGTTCTATTCGTACGTATGTCAGCCAGTTAGAGGCATGGCAGTACTGTGGGCTGTAGCCAATCACATTGCATCGTAAAGTCAAAGTATTCCAGCAACTGGGGATGTCGGAATTTCCCAGTTGAATATTCCAACCTCCAAGCGTTCCAGCGCCCACGGCACCAAACGTAAAAAAACACAGTCAAACATCAATAAATACTATAAAATAAATTTTAATCAGTACTAGCGTTCCAATTTCAAGAGCCGTTCCAACATGCTTTTCCAAGGAGGGGGGTCGGCAAATTTCAAGTTCTGAGTTACCTGGAGCGCAGATGAGAATTACGCGACTCTTAGGGGTCGTTCATGTTTAAAGTTCGCGCTTAGCAGGGATTGCGGACGCAGTTCTTCTCAGATGGAAAAATGCGATGTAATTCTGGCTGCCATGCCACTTTGGAGAGTCGCTTATCCTTCGGAAGTTTGGAACAATGCAGACGGCCTCTGTGTGATGTAAATGCACCTTCAACGATGATTGACCAAGCTAAGAGGTGCGGAGGAGGAGGAAAGAAGAGGGGAGAGAGGGACAAAAAATAAACAATGGCGAACAAATTTGAGGAGTGAAGAGGAGGAAGTAGCAGCACCCATTTAATTCATCCACAAATGGCTGCCAATTCCCGTCAGAAAGTAGCCTGTACTCTGAGGTCAGAGGAAGATTCCTCTCACACAAAGTGGAAAAAACGATGCAACCGACCTGCGAAGGCGAGAAAGAAGAACAAGAAGTGAGCGGAGCTAAAAGAGCCTCCCACATTGCTGTGATCCACCTGGCTCTCACAATTTACGAAGCTCAGGAAACCAAACTTTCTTTTCTTCTTTGTCGCGAAGGCCTGAAAACTCAAATGAACCTGATCTGCAATCAAACATCCATACTGAATTATTACTTCCTGTGTGAAGTAAAATAGCGGTAAATGACTTAACATGTCAGTTTCACTTAAAATATCTTATCTTTATGTCCTTCAAATTTTGTCCGAATCCGTCCATAACTTTTCGAGACATCCTGCTCACAAACAGGCGTTGGTGATCACATAACCTCCTTGGCGACAGTAACGGCATGTTGGTAATGGGAGACCCATGTGCTAATTAATGCAAGAGAAGCTAAGCTTTATGAATGAGCTTCAGTTATCACATATTTAGTGCAAAGCTGTGTAGTTAGCGTGATTTTTTTTTTTTTTTTTNTTTTTTTTTTTTTTTTATATTTTTTTTGCTCTTGAGGAAGAGTCAGACGCACCTTTGGATGAAGTCCGTGGCCTCCTGAGTCATCCTCTGTGTCAGGTTTTCTGACACGAATGGCTGCTCCACCACTCTGTGGTCCCTCATCAGGACACAGTTGAAGTACGGATAAATCACGAGAAATCCCGCAAACAAACCCGCCAGGAAGGCCATCGCCACCAGCAGCATTACCATCAGCCGTCTACGGATGGCGATCACGCTGCCGCAATGGAGTACAGCCACAGAGAGCAGGCCGATGCCCAGCGTGCTGTACGGGATGTATTTACGGATCTGGAACACTGTGCCGTGGCCCTGCTGGCAGTCTCGCATGTTGGTCATGGTGATGCCGTAGAAGTGGTCAAAGCCGTGCGTGCTGGGGTGGTGGCAGTGGTCGTCATTGCTCTCGCAGTTCAGCCCCAGGTGCCATTTTCCTGAAAACAATAAAGCCAAAAATCATTAGACGGACATTTAAAAAAAAAAAAAAAAAAGGGGGAAAAAAGAAACCTGAACGTGTTGTGATGCAACCACAACCGCCAATCTGTGCAAAGCTGATATTGGTGATAATTTGGAGATACCAGTGTTTTAATCTACAGTAATATTTCACATTTATTCATATATATATCTATATATATATATATGTAGGTGTGATGAGGATACGCACCTATCAGAGCGGTCTCGTAGCCTTGTTGCTTAGCGAGGGTAGCGAAGGTGAGCTCGTGGCTGGGGAGGCCTCCAGATGCTGCGGTGAAAATATACACGCCAATTCTGCCGTGACCAACCATACCTGTTCAACACAGAACACAACAAAGACACGTTTCATACATTTCGCACATAAACAAGACAACATATTTTCCTGATATGAACTAGAGGCCGATCTTATCTTTTCACAGAAAATTATTTGTCATGAATTGGATGAAAGAAATGATGTGAAGCTGAATATTTTAAATTAGATTAATCTCAAAGAAAACAAAAATCAATTACTGTATATACTCGACTATAAGCCAATCTCGACTATAAGCCAACCCCCAATTTAGCTTTTTAAAGAAACCCGCGTATAAACCGACCCCCTGATGTTGTTCCATCAATTTATTTGTTTAGCAGATTACCTGTTTTTTTTCTGAGAACTGTCATAGTATTCCTGTGATTTTCTGAAAATAATCCATGTACCGGTACCGGTAAACAGCTGATTACTGTAAGTGACATTAGCTAACATTAAGTTTTCCGCACTCCTCTTTCTTGTCTGAATCGCATTGATGAAGGTAAGGAAAGCTTTACAAATGAGCTTTAATTATCACAGCACTTATTTAGCATATTTAGCTGTGTAATTATGGTGAGTTTTTTTTTTTTTAAGAATCTCACCTGTTACGTGTTTTCAGTAATTATGCTGTACCTGAGTCAATGCTAGCCTGTCTATATCTGTCTCGATATGGAGTTTTGGAATTCCCTCTCCCTCATTCCCCCCCTGTTGTTCCATCAGTTTATTTATTTAGCAAATTACCTGTTTTTTCTGGGTATTGTCATAGTATTTCTGTGATACCATAACTGACTTATGCGTACCATAATTGACCAATCACAGCAGAGCTTACTGGCTGCCGCAAAATGTGCTGGATAAGATGTTTAGTCAGGAAATATCTCATTCTAAGGTATGATTTAAACTATTTTCCATGGGTAGTGGTAATGGTAGTATTTGCACACCTGGAAATTTCCTTCTCTGGGATCTGATGTGAATTACTCGTGTATAAGCCGACCCCTGATTTGCGTTGTGAAATTTGATTAAAAAAAAAACTCAGCTTATACTCGAGTGTATAAGGTACATTTAAATTAAGAAAAAAATAGGCTTAAGGGAGCACACCGGCGATTTTATATACACGTTACGTTACTGACAACCATTTTCCAAAACATAAAACTATTGTAGTTTTCCTGTTATTTTGCCAAATCCCCTGATCTTTCAAAATCAAATGTTCAGGTGATACATGTATTAACATTCAATGTTTCACCTGCTGACAGGTACATCCAGTCACAGAAAGGATGATCGAATATCACATGACAGAGGTCGATCGTGTGAAACAGACGAGATTGTGAAACTGATGTCGATTGTGTGCCATTGATCGTGTGAAACAGAGATGTCAATCATGTGATGTTGATCATTGATTGTGTGAAACAGAATATCGTGAAACAGAGACGTCAGTTATGTGAAACAGACGATCATGAAACAGAGGTGTCGATCATGTGAGCGACATTGCTCATGTGAAACAGAGATGTCAATCACGCGACACTGATCGCTGATCTTGTGAAACAGAGATCTCAATCGTGTGAAAGAGACATCAGTTATGTGAAAGACGATCATGAAACAGAGGTGTCAATCGTGACGTCGATCGTGTGAGCGACATTACTCGTGAAACAGATGTCAATCGTGATGTTGATGGTGTGAAACAGATGTCAATCGTGACGCTGATCTTGTGAAACAGATGTCAATTGTGTGAAACAGACTGTCATGAAACACGATCGTGAAACAGACATCGATCGTGTGAAAGAGACGTCAATTATGTGAAACAGACGATCGTGAAATAGAGCGTCTCTTGTGTGAGACAGACGACAATCGTGACTTTGATCTTTGATCATGTGAAACAGAGGTGATCGTGAAACAGAGACGTTGGTTGTGTGACACTTTCAGTCCGTAAAGCTTCGTCGGTCTCCACTGGCCTGATCGGATCGGGTATCGTCCAGTGAGGAAGGCCGCCCTGCTGGGTGTGCAGAGCGGCGCTGCAGCGATGTGGTGCGTCAGCTGCACTCCTTCCTGTGCCAGCCGGTCAATGTGAGGCGTCCTGGAACACATGAGTCGTCACCAGCGTTCACACACGCAAATGTCAATCAACCTGTGGAACCCACATCAGCAGATACTGCAGCAGTCTCACCTAAGGGTTTTGTTTCCGTAGCAACCCAGATCTCCGATCCCCAGATCATCCACCATTATCACCACAAAATTGGGCCTGTTGGCTTCTAGGAGCGACATGCAGCCGGTTCCCAGCAGCAGCAGCAAACAGGACGGCAGACATTTCATTTTTGCTGGAGGAAAAAAAAATCACATTAAAGCCATTTATATTTTATACACTTATACATTACAGAGAGCACCAGATTCCCAAAATGTCCTCCCAGCTCACGACCAATGCCCATTCAGCCGTGTGAGGAAATTCTTACGCGTGACTCTCCAAAAACAGCCAAGAAAAAGAGCATAAACTTGCTCTTTGGTGCTAAAAACAGTCAATCTGCAAAAATCAACAGCAAATTCATCAGCATCAGCTTTTAGCATCAATTTCAGGATTTAGTCTAAAAAGTTAAAACATCCGCTGGTTTCAGGTTATGAGATGATCATTTTCATCTTCTATCATTTTCTTAGGACTAATCTGTAGCTTTGTGTATGATAAAATGTATAAAATACAGACAAACATACATCACATGTTTTGAAAAGCCACAAAAAAGCAAGTTTGAATGTATCTCATCTTAAAATGCTCACTGAGTCCTTTACGTTAGCTTGGTAACCTGTAATACATGTTAGCTTTACATGTTGGCTTGGTTACATGTAATACCTGTTAGCTTGCTTATCTGCAATACATGTTAGCTTTAAATGTTAGCTTGGTTACATGTAATACCTGTTAGCTTGCTTATCTGCAATACATGTTAGCTTTATATGTTAGCTTGGTTACATGTAATACCTGTTAGCTTGCTTATCTGCAATACATGTTAGCTTTAAATGTTAGCTTGGTTACATGTAATACCTGTTAGCTTGGTTAACTGCAATACATGTTAGCTTGGTTACATGTAATACCTGTTAGTTTGCTTACCTGCAATACATGTTAGCTTGGTTATATGAATACCTGTTAGCTTGGTTAACTACAATACACGTTAGCTTTACATTTTAGCTTGGTGACATGGAATAAAGTAAACAGAGCACTTGGACCCTGCCTCACCATGTTTCACTGAAGCTCCTCTGCAAAACAGGAAGTGTTGCTCTGTGAGTTAAACTGAACAAAATGAACCACTTCATGACTTTCAAAATAAAGCACCTGTAAAGACCTGGACACATGTAGTGTGTAAAGAAAAACAGGAGGAATGTTTAGTGAATTAAAAAGTGCAGCAAGATGAACCAGCCTGCATACATCAAAGCACAGTGCATGCTGGGTAAAATTCTGCCTGATGAAACCACAGCGCCATCGTAGAGATCACATAAGTCGCTGTGAGTTTAAAGGACAAAGTTGTGATTTTGCATTTAGACCAATAAATATTACCGCATGCACACTACGTCACTGACAACCCCCAGACACGTCTGACCAATGAGCAGAGAGAGTTGTCACGTGACTTTTGCTGATATAGTTTTGATCGGATGTTTTCCTGTGTGAAACTGAACCAAACCAACAATTTCGCCCCTGAATCAGTCCAGAGCAAATGATCTGCAGAACTGAAAACACTCTCAGTAACAGAGTGATCTTACTTTTTAGAACACATAATTTTAAACACAACATTGCAAATCTTTCATTAAACTAACTTTCATTCACACTAATAAATGAGTTTCTCTCTTTAAAGCCTCAGTTTGTCGGTATTTTGTAGTAGAACTCTGATAAAATATTAATGAATGAGTTTTTTTCTTGTCGTGCATTTGTGCCTGCCGTCTGATTTTATTGTTCCACGCTGAGCTGTAATCAGTTTTGGGACAGGCCGTGGCACAAAATGGAATTTTAACGCCATTATGACGCCATTATGTTCAGTTCAACACCTCTGGAGGCCGATGTTCCTCTGGGCTTTTCTCTGATTGGCTGGACTGGATGGAGGCTCCTCCTCCTATCAGACCACCACAGGGGCAGCTATTACATGACAGGCCATTTCCTGAAGGGACTTTAATGAGATGTCAGAAGAATAGGGCCGATTAAAAAAAATCCCTGTATCCCCTGATTTCCCCTCATTAATTAGACGGAAACCACATTCATCAAAGGGATCCTGGAACAAAGCGTCTCCGGGGAATCTGGCAGGGGGACAGAAGGAGTACATGGTCCCAGGGCCTTCCAGTCTTTGGACATTATTACACTGGGAGTGGAATGGTTTGGCCCAGGCATGTTGGCGGGGGCTGGAACGGCCTCGAGCACTTCAAATAGCACCAAACCTGATGATCTGGTGAAATCAATTCAGCAACAAGCCGACCCAAAAGTAATCTGTGTGGGTTCTACCTTCAGTTTTCCCATGTTTTTACTCATGTTTAAAGGACCATACTGCTCATTTAGCATGTTCGAGCCTAATATATTCAATTTTCATACATGTTACGTTGCTGCCAATCATTTCCCAATGGATAAAACCGTATTTCAACTTTCCTGATATTTTGCAAAATCTCTTAATCGTTCAAAATCAAATATTCAAGTGATACACCCACCTTAAAAATCCATGTTTCTCCTGCTAATAGTTACACAGCCTTATGAAGTCACGGTCCTTTAAATTTTTCCATAGACGCAGGTCTTGTTTTGGGACTATATTCCCTGGTGGAGGCATACATTCACTCCACGCTTTTTATTACACTTAAACGCTAAAATTACATAACTTCTAAAAAAACCTGAATACACGTCTTGTTGGTGATGATGGATTACCTATCCCAAGAACGTTTACAGTATCAACAAGTTGATTTTAATAGCAGAATGAACTGAAACCAATGGAGGTCTGGAAGGTAGGAAAAACATTTTTAATTCACCATTCCAGTAGTACGCTTTGGGAAATGATTATCAGTAATGTTACGTGTATGAAAATTGAATATATTAGGCTCAAACATGGAAAATGGCCAGTATGGTCCTTTAAGAGTTGAAGCAGCTTAAAAAAAAAAAAACCCATCAAAACAGCATACAGCATATAGTGGCCTGTAATGGATATAAATATAAAAGGAACAAGATGATCCAGTCTGCAAATTAAAATTATTTTCAACTCCATTTTTTTTTTTAATAAATTTGTAAAGTCATGTTTTTTTTTTCATTGCATTTTTGGTAATATCACTCAAACATTTAATTTTGTTTATTTTGATCCTCTGGAGTCTTAGATGTTTTTATAGAAAATTCTTTATTCTTGACAAAAAAAAAAAAAAAAATNAAAAAAAAAAAAAAAAAAATAAAATCCAGTCTGAAAGAATTGAGCATACAAAAGTTTAAAATAAATTCTGAAAAGGTGTTAACTTTCTACTTCATTCTAGAATATTTTGGAAAAAGAAGGAAAGTCTCCAAAAATCAGCAAACAATGCGTCAATGTGGCTTTAGACTCAGGAGAGTTAACCTCAGATTTATCGATACTGCCAGAATGTGCAATAAATCAACATAATTTTCTTTAACAAAATACTTTGAACAGAGAGTTACTCCTACAAATGAGCTCATCAAAAGTGTCATTCAGGGTTTCAGGAGTAAAAGGTCCATTTACACTCCCAGTTTTAATGGGAAAATGTACTTGCTGAGGCAGCCGTTGTGATAATTGGTCTTTTAGAATCCGTTCAAGTGCCATCGATTTCATAATCACCGCTGTAGTTCTTTGACCTCTACTGTACATGGTGAAGGCCGAGCCGCCATGTTTCCAGGAGCATAATTAGAATGGATCTAATATCTGTTTAAAATGCACCCACAACTCGGCCGAACTGAGCCTCGCTCTCCCCGCCAGACCTTTATTTATCCGAGAAGGCCTGCCACATTTTGATAAGAGCCTCTGTCTGCAAGAATTAATGTAATGCCTACCCGAGGAGAGCGTTTCAATTAAAGCGCAGCATGGGATGAATCCAAGCAAACCTTGTCACGAACGCTAGGAGAATGTGGAATCTGCTGCATGTCTGAGGTCAGAGGAGCCATCCTACTGCTCATCGGTTTACGTCCAGTTTCATTTTAGTGCAGAGCACCCAGCTCCGGCTTCCTCTCGTCCAAAGACGATGCTACTAGAGTTCAAATGAAGACTCAAACAGAGAGCGCGTTACCCCTGTGCTTAGATCCATGCATGGGAGTTTAAAGTCCTGCAGCTGGTTTTTACAAAAGCACGGAATACATTGCAGATCTGCTTCTGGATTATGAACCTCCAGACCTTTGATATCGTCTGCCTCTGGTCTGCTTAAAGGACCATACCGGCGATCGCGCGTGTTTGAGCCCAATATATACAATCCATATACATGCAACGTTACTGACAACCAATTTCTAAAATATAAAACTGCATTATTTTTTTCAAATTCCTTAATCTTTCAAAATCAAATGTTCAGGTGATATGCACCTTAAAATTCAATGTTTCACTTTGTAACACTTATGCACGATTATAGAAGCGATCTTCTTTTCCTTTCAGCTTTCCCTTCAGGGGTCACCACAGTGAATCATCTGCCTCCATCTAACC
>VXCM01006993.1:0-14182 GCA_014773175.1 Lucifuga dentata
GAAACCAATGGAGGTCTGGAAGGTAGGAAAAACATTTTTAATTCACCGTTCCAGTAGTGTGCTTTGTGAAATGATTGTCAGTAACGTAACATGTATGAAAAAGAGAAAAAAAGAGAATTTAGTCAAACATTTCAGATCTGATTCAGCAAAATAAAAGGCTTGGACATTTTTCCAACGTTATTAACATAAATCCAGAAAAACACAATATTAGAAAAACGATCAGTTTACATGATAAGTCTTATTACGTCTGATTTCAAGGTAATAAGAGTAAAAATCAGTTTATATTAGTAAAAACAGCTGGTGGAGGTTATGAGCTCACTGCTGCCCTCTAGTGCACATTTTCACAATCCTGTCTTATTGTGAAAGCGTGAAGCTGAATTAACTCAGGAAGTAAACAAACATTCATGAGAAATAACATTTTATTTTTCTCTATTCATATACTGTAAATATATCTAGAATACATTTAGTACACCATAGTACTTCCTGTCAGGACACGTTTCATCCTCAGGCTGACGCTGGGAAGCTTTCTGATGGAAGCACATGAAGAACAAACAGCAGAGAAAGTTATCTGAAGAATCCATCATGCAGTATATTGCAGATAACTTTGGCATAGTTCAACAAAAACAAAGCGTGTTAGCTCGTTTAGCGAGGCAGAAAAAACAGCATCAGCGTTTCTGCTGCAGGATTCCTGAGAAACTCATCACAACCTTCTTCTCTTTGTGTTTCTCAGATATTTTCTGATTACAGACATTTTGTGTTTTGGTTGTTTTTAGGTTTTTGGCGCCGTTAGTCTAAAAAAAAAATACATGACCATGTAGTGTGGAACCTAAACGTGATCAGTTATGTTTTGTGATTTTAGGAGTAGTGCCATATCATATCGTTCATGATACGGTATAAATGTTTTATACCATTACAAATCACGATATTGACAATATTGTTTTGTGATGGATGACATGTTGATGAATTTTCACGTCATCTAAACATCATGTCTGAAAGCTGGAGCTCACTGTCTGATGAATTATCTCCTCTGGTGTTTGAAATGGTTCAGCTACAAGCTAACTGGCTAACAGCTAAAGCTAGCAGGCTAACAGTTAAAGGGAAAACACAACTAATTGGTTTTTCCACCTGAAGCAGAAACACCTGGTGAATACCAAGAAAGTCACATGAGGAGAAGAGCCAATCAGATGNCCTGAAGCAGAAACACCTGGTGAATACCAAGAAAGTCACATGAGGAGAAGAGCCAATCAGATGATTTGAAACACAAAACAAACAGGAAGTGGTGCTGACTCATCAAGCATAGCTGGAGCGTTAGCTAGTTGTACTTCCTGTGACAGAACAAGCTAACAGTGGAGTGAAATTAGCTTAGCGGTGAGTTTTGTCTCGATGTATGAACAGTGTTAGCTTAGCTGCTAACAGTGTTAGCTTAGCCGCTACGTTTGTAAGTTGTTCTCCTCTGCCAGTACTCGTGGCACCGATCTTTGTTTAGCTTTTGCTTTGAAAATTTAAATCCGTATGACCAAAGAAAAACCTGAAATGAACAGAAACGTGAAGTTATTATTGAACAAAAAGTTGTACGTTATAAAGCTGCAAGTTAAAAGTGAATTATTACAACAAGAGATTAGCTTTTGTCCACAAATTTAAATCTGTTAACTTTCAAAACATCATGAAATGTAAAGGTTTGGGGGCCAGAATCAAGACAGATGAATTTTTAATAAACCGTTCAGCTTTAAGAGCTGATTAACCCTTTAGACTCTGACGACATTTTAACAGTTTAAGTTTTCACTGAATTTATCTTTTATTTGAAAACCTGCAGCAAAAAAAAAAAAAAAAAAAAAAAAAAATCCTCTAATAGACAGGATGGAAAAGTTTGGCTTGTGAACATCTGTACATTTATAAAAAGAAATGAAAAAAAAAACAGCTAAGATATAACAGAAATAAATCTTAAAAAAAAAAAAAAACNTAAAAAAAAAAAAAAACTCATGTCTATAAGTTATTGATTTTAAAAAGTTCCTAAATTTTCTACTTGATTCTAGAAAATTAGAGTAAAATGTCACATTCTGGTAAAATAAACTAAAATAAAAAGCCATCTAAAAAATTTCCACAAAAAACATGGCCATGTAAAATAACATGAGTCAATACATTATTGGAAAAATATTTTTAAAACATTTTAAAAGAAATCTCCCCCCAAAAAATTATTTTAGGAAATTGAAAAAGAACGATTTTTTTGCCTTTTTCTGGCAGAAAATTTAAAAACATAAATAAATAAATGCAATTTTATATCCCGATTCAAAGAATTGATTGACTGATTCTTGAAAATTACAAAAAAATATTTTTATAAACTGTTCTTTCACACTTGATTGTTATGAGATCCAAATTGGGAGAAAAGCGAAATATTGATATGATTCAGACTGAATCCGCTGATCAGGTCTGAACAGGAAACCGATCAGGATGTAAATGCTGTTTTTTCTGCCGTTAACAGCAGCTTTGGACCAACACGTTGCTGCAGCGTGCAGATTAAAAACGCCTTTAAACAGAAACCACGCTTATACACATTATTACTGAAATTCCAGTCAATAAGTAAAAAGGCATTTTTCTCTAAACTACTGAAGGTGAACAGACCACAGCTCACATCAGTTTGTGGTTAAATTACATTCAGCGTCCCAGCAGCAAGTTAACATGGCTGTCACTGTGGCTCCGCCCCCTCTGACATCACACACGTCATTCAGAAACACAGACGATGCTGCGGACCGTCTGATAGAGTTATCACTTTATATAGATGAATAATTCTAGCCTGTCTCTCATACAGATTTACAGACGTACGAGTTTATTACGGCATTTTCACAGCAAATTAACGACTCCGACACTCAGTCCACAAACTGAGATTCATTATTATTATTATTAAATATCCTCTGATTGATAATAATTCTCTGCTATTGCTAAAATGTCTTCATTTACTGGCTTTACATGGGCAACAACAAAAAAACAACCCGACAACAGAAACACACTGTTCCATAGAAACACGTTTCCTCCATGTGAAATGTTGCCGTCTGCTTCTCTCTGGTTCTGTGTGTGCATGTGCATGTGTGTGTGTTTAAAAACAGGAAATGATGTCAGCAGGCAGAACATATTTGGCATCTAAATAATTTGTTTAACTTCTGATTGGAGTCGGGAAACTTGCGATTTTCATTTCGTTACAACAGGAACTCCAGGAAATCCAAAGTTCTCACTGACATCTAAAACATGTTTAGAGTTTGTGCTGCATTCAGGTTGTGTGACGGTTGCTATGGTTACAGTATGCTGAACTGTTTTATTAATCTCTGTTGTCCAACACATCTGTGTTGCCTTAGCAGCTCTGACTGAAAGCCACAAGTTATTTTGTACAAGAAATGACTGTGAAGCTCTAACTGGCACGTATTAGAGGTTCTACCTGAAATATTTTGGAAGCTCTAACTGAAACCACAAAAAAAAAAAAAAAAANAAAAAAAAAAAAAAAAAGTTTCTAAAACTCAAACTGAAAACTTTTAAGAGGCTCTACCTGTAAAAGTTTCTAAAGTTTCCAAAAGCTCTAAATGAGTGTGTAAACCTTTTTCAACTGAAATGTAATGAAATGTTTCTCTGTACAGGTTAGTTTGTACAGAGAAATGTTTGTGAAGCTCTAACTGAAATGTTCCTAAACCTCTCATTTAAATATTTTGGAAGCTCTACCCAAACAGAAAACCACAGGTTAGTCTGTACAGAAGTTAGTGTCAGAAGTTCCACCATAAATATCTCTGAGGATTGATCTGAAATGCTTCTAAAACTCTAAGTAAAATGTGGTTGAAGCTCTACCTGAAGCTCTAACTCAGATATTTCTGAAGCTCTACCTGAACCGTTTCTGAAGCTCTATCCAAACAGAAAACCACAGTTAGTCTGTACAGAAAAATACTTCAGAAGCTCTAACTGAAACGTCTCTGAAGCTTTCAGTAAAACGTTACTGAACTCTAGTGAAATGCGTTGGAAGCTCTACCTGAAAAGTTTGGAAGCTCTTAACTAAAATATAACCACAGGTTATCGTGTGTGCAGAAATGCATTTTCTAACCGAAACAGGTTTGTGGAGTTGGCTTGGAGAAATCTCAGCAGTTCAGACTCTTATTGCGTTGACAGGAAATACAATGTTCACTGTCCATTTAAACCAAACCAGCTTCAGCAGCCAATCAGAGCCTTCCGCTGGCAGTGGCGTAAATGTGCCATCTGCTACGACAGGAGGGGACGGTGATGTCACAATACAATCTGATGACATCACTGTCCACGCCTGGTTCCCCTCCTTACTTGACAGTCTTACCATGAAAATAAAAACAAAAAAATTCAAATACATATTTACATGCAATCATCTGATTTTCAACATACACAGCTTAGTGTCCTTCAAAAAAAAAAAAAAAAAAAAAAAGCCAATAACAATACTATGCTCACTGATCAATCTTATGAAAATTATATTCTGGCATCTAAAGAGAAAGACAGACTCTTCCTCTCTCTAGTATATTTACTGCATTACTGCACATATACAGTATTTCTGTATATACAGGTCCTTCTGCAGCTGGACGCAGCAGAGCAGCGTTAGCGTTAGCCTGGCTCAGATAAAAACAGCAGCTAAAGTCCATCAAAGCGTCAAAATCTGGATCTGAGTTACGCTGAATAATCTACCGTAACTGGAGTTTAAAAAGACCCGTGCTAACTCCTCGTACACACGCGTGCCCGCGTTAGCCTAGCTTCATTCAGCTGTTAGCATTACATATTTCCTGACCAAAGGTTTCAACATCTCTGCTGGTGTGGCTTTATATTTTATTTGGTTGTTGGGTAACTTATGTCGAAAAACACATGATGTTATCTTCCGCGTAGCTAGAAAACAGCTAGCATAGCATTAGCTAGCTCACAGGGCCTGTCATGTTGAATCTTAACGTCCCCAGTTTGATTCCGACTGGAACTTTTTATTGCACACCATTTTCTCTCTCTTCCCCATCGTTTCCTGTCTTTCTGCTCCGGCTAAAAACGGCTAGTGGAAACAGCTAGCATAGCATTGGCTAGCTCACAGGGGCTAGCATGTATCTGGATCTGGAAACGTTTATGTCAGATAAGTCGGGCAAGGTGGATCTTACCCAAATTCAAACGCACCTGACGTTACAGCAACATGGCGGCGTACGTAGCAGATTCTCCTGATCATTTAACAGTTTGTGTGGCAACAACTTAGTCGTTAGCATCTGTAACGTAGTTTGGTTGTAGGCTAACGTTACTAATGCTATTCTGTGTAGCAGTAAACAAGGACGCTGCTGCTGCTGTTCATAGGTCGCCATTTTGATTTGTACTGAGCATGTGCGTAACGCCTGCAGACGCCCAAATATTCTCCACACGGAACCGTTCTGCAGGATAATCAGCTTTAAAAAAACTAAAACTAAGAAGTCTGAACTCTCAGACGGAGGATTTCTCATGCTAACAGAGTTTTTGCGTTTAGATGAAATGAGGAAACGTTGACGTGTACGAGGAGTTGCTGCGTGTTTTAACGGTTTTTAACACGGCTGGTCTCTGCACACTCCTGTCTTTTCATCTTTTCATTTCTGGAGTGAAAAATGGAAGACAATTCACTTCACGGCCGTCCTCTGCCGTTCCTTTTTAAATAATAACTCCTTCATTCATTCACTGTGGCCATTCATCCGTTCATCCGTTCATCCAACCATTCATTCACTTGTTTAACAACCATCCTTTATGTTAAATTAATTATTCATTCATACATTCATACACACAGCCATCCATGTGTTTACTCATGATTCACTCTTAAATAATCATTCATTCACCGAACAGTTCATTCATTCATAATTCACTTTTTCACAGATGTTCTGTTATTAAATTCATTTTCTTCATTCAGAATTTAATGCCTTTTTCTGACCTTTTTAACATTCAGTCGTTCATTCAGTGATTTTCCGACGCGTTCACTCCTTCACCCTGGCATTTTGTCCTTCATCCGTTCATCATTCTGACTGAACATCATGCTGCGCTCCTATTGGTCAGCTGCTCCACTGTGTCATTGCTGCTGTGATTCATTATTGCATCTGAAAGGTCATGTGAAGGTCAAACAAACAGGCTGTTTGTTTGTTTCCATGGAAACAACACGGAGGTCTTTGTTTTTTGATAATAAATTCCATTAATCAGCGGTTAAACTCCAGGATGTTTCTTGATTCTATTTCCTGTTGGGAGTCATCGTGTCCCCCCAACATTCCTTTGTTTATCTCGTCTTCAGCAGAATCCGCCTCCCTGTCTGTCATCCTTTGCTCCGCCTCCCTGTCTTTGTCAGAAAAGCAGGCTCCGCCTCCTGGTTGGACTGTTTGCTGGGCAGAAAGAAACAGAAAAACAGTCGTCAGCTTTCAATTACAAGTCAGAAACTTCCCGACATGTGAAACGTCACTTCCTGCAGCTAAAACTCAACACAGAAACATGTAACACGTACACGTCATGCTAAGCTGCTTTGAAAGCTTAAATTCTCGTCTTTTCAGCAGCATCTCACTTTATGGCAGCAGGTTGTCCTTCACAAACACGTTTTTATCATCTTTTCCACCAAATCCTTCAGTACCTGCTCCTTTCGTGTGTGTGTGTGCGTGTGTGTGTGTGTGTGTGTGTGTGTGTGTGTGTTACCTGCATCAGACGGTGGAGGAGGTCTGATCAGTTCTTTTTCCAGTTGAATTTCTGGCAGACTGAAGATTGATGTTGCTGAAATAACACAAATATCACACATTTAAAAATCTTACTCTGTGTGTGTGTGTGTGTGTGTGTGTGTGTGTGTGTGTGAGCTTACTGTCAGGCAGAGGCAGTACTCTGGCTCCCAGGCTGCTGAAGTAACGATGCTTCATCGCGTCGTCTGCTGATATCCTCTTCTTCCCTTCAAACTACAAAACACACACACACACACACACACTTAGTGAACACCACAGCTCTGTGTGCTGCAGATGAAAAGAACTGAAAAGATGAAAACATTTTACTGACCTGCAGAAACTTTGACAGCAACTCGACTCCGTCGCTGTCCAGCCTGACAAAACACACACACACACACACACACACACACACACACACTCAGTAACACACATAATAAACCTCCCATCAATGAAAACAGTCCCTCAGATTTTTAGCGAAATGATCCAGAACATCTGTATTGATTTTACATTGACATTATCAGCTGAAGTTCTGCAGAATAATCCTTTAATATCTGACGTCATGGTGCAGTAGCTGACAGCAGCCACCAGAGGGCGCTGCCTCCTCCACCACGCTGTCAGCACGCCAGTCACATCACGTATGTTTAGATATTCTGATAGATCACAACATGTATCACAGGGATTAACATGTCTGTGTGTGTGTGTGTGTGTACCGTGGTATGTGGTTGCTCAGCCTCTCTGCTCTGTGTGTGTGTGTGTGTGTGTGTGTGTACCGTGGTGTGTGGTTGCTCAGCCTCTCTGCTCTGTGTGTGTGTGTGTGTGTGTGTATACCGTGGTGTGTGGTTGCTCAGCCTCTCTGCTCTGTACTTTGGGTAGTTGTAGGCGACAAACTCTTCGTTGGAGCTGATTCCAGGCCAGCTGTGCTCGCTTGGCGTTCCTGCAACACAAAATACACAAAGATGAACACATTAAACACACAAATATAACATTATTAATACAAATAAACGACGTGTTAAAGCCGTCACGCCGGTAACGCTGCAGCTGTTTTAAAAACTCAGCTTCCTGTCATCTGACGGGTCGTCTCTCAGACACGTGACGGTCGGCGTGAGGTGACTCTGCGTTACAGAGTCACGCTCAGCGACACGTGGCGTTAATTAGTGTTAATTACTGATTAATTAGCGTTAATTACTGGTACAGAGCAGCTGATAGGTTCTCACCCAGCAGTTTGAAGATGAAGTGAAGCTCCTCCTCCACAGTCGAACCAGGAAACAGAGGTCGACCTGTCGACATCTCATAGAATATACAGCCCACCCCCCTGCAGACAGACAGGCAGACAGGCAGACAGACAGACAGGCAGACAGACAGACAGACAGGCAGACAGACAGACAGACAGGCAGACAGACAGACAGACAGGCAGACAGACAGACAGGCAGACAGAGACATGTTAGCTATTTATGTTGGCTAGTTATGTTATATAATGCTACATACTGTTGATGTAACATGGCAATGTTGGCTGGTTTTTAAAGGAGCATGTCAATGATTTTGCATGTTGAAGCCCAATAAATACAAGCTACATACATGTTACTTTATTTCCCAAATCATACGACTGGAGCGATAAATATCAGAATTGTTTTTCCTACCTTCCAGACCGCTGCTGGTTTCAGTTCATTTAAAAATCAACTTGTTGAGATAATCCAGCAGACCGTGTCTTCTGCATGTGAACCTGTCAGCAGGTGAAACTTTAAATGTTAAGGCGTTTGTATCACCTGAACATTTGAGTTTGAAAGATTAGGAGATTTGGCAAAATAACGGGAAAACAAAAAGAGGGTTTTATGATTTGGAAGGTTGGCAGTAACATGTACACAGATAGTATTGGACTCAAACATACAAAAATCACCAGAATGGTCCTTTAGAGCATGAACTGACCACATGTCTATGTGTGTGGAGTAGTCGGTGCTGCCCAGCAGGATGTCCGGCGGTCTGTACCACAGCGTCACCACCTCGTTAGAGTACGTCTTCGTTGGGATGGATTTAGCTCGAGCCAGACCTGCAAAAGATTTCCACTGTAACATACGTGAAGCTGTTCAAACGCGCAGGAAAGACGTGTGGCCGGCCAACTCACCGAAGTCGGCCAGTTTGAGCTCTCCACGTTCGTTGATCAGCAGGTTCTGGGGCTTCAGGTCTCGGTGCAGAACCTTCCTGTGGTGGCAGTAGGACAAACCTCGCAGCAGCTGAAATAGGAAGAGCTGCAGAGAGGAACGCCACATCACGGCAGGAAACGCCAAACCAACACAACCACACGCGTGTCCAGGTACGCTGTTACCTGAGTTCTGATGATAAAGATCCAGAAGTCTTCCTGATGGTTTTATTCTTACAGCTAAATAACTGAAGCCTCACCTTAACGTTGTGAACATGGATGGTGTTTCCACAGTCATCCAGGTACTGCTTCAGATCTTTATCCTGAAACACACACACACACACACACACACACCATGACACAAAGGAGATGCAAAAAAGAAGAAATACTGCTCATTTAAAAAAAAGTTTGTCGGTGCATGGTAATGTGATAACAGGTGTGTGTGTGTGTGTGTGTGTGTGTGTGTGTGTGTGTGTCTCACCAGATACTCAAACACCAGTGTGAGGGATTTCTGCGTGTGGATGATGTCATGCAGCGTGACGATGTTGGCATGTTTCAGATCCTTCAGCAGAGACACTGAGGTAGAAAGAGACACACACACCCACACACACACACACACACCCACACACACACACACACACACACACCCACACACACACACACACACACACACACACACCCACCCACACACAGACACACACTAGCTTTGAAGGTTGAAAGGTGGTTTTTTTTTTGGTTTTTTTTTAGCTCGGCTAACAGTTTCCTTTTACTTCCAGTCTTTGTGCTAAGCTAGGCTAAACAGATTTTGCTGTGGAGGAGTCGAGGATTCTCACTAAATGTTGGTGTTTTCTTTTATATGTTTGTGTTAATTGGGCTAAACTGAACCTGATTTCATCCCTCCTGCTGCTACTTCCTGTCTGCATGAGTGGTGTTCCTGTTGCGTACCTTCTCTGATGGCCGTACATGGAGCTCCTTCTTCATGCTCCAGACGAATTTCCTTCAGAGCCACCAGGTTATCAGTCAGTTTGCTGCGACCCTTATACACCGTAGCATAGGTGCCCTGACAGAGAGACAGACAGGTCAGACAGACAGGTCAGAGATAGACAGATCAGAGAGAAAGACAGGTCAGAGATAGACAGATCAGAGAGAAAGACAGGTCAGAGATAGACAGGTCAGAGACACAGACAGGTCAGAGACAGACAGGTCAGACAGACAGGTCAGAGATAGACAGGTCAGAGACAGACAGGTCAGAGACAGACAGGTCAGAGATAGACAGATCAGAGAGANAGAGATAGACAGGTCAGAGACAGACAGGTCAGAGACAGACAGGTCAGAGATAGACAGATCAGAGAGACAGACAGGTCAGAGACAGACAGGTCAGACAGACAGGTCAGAGAGACAGACAGGTCAGAGACAGACAGGTCAGACAGACAGGTCAGAGATAGACAGGTCAGAGAGACAGACAGGTCAGAGACAGACAGGTCAGAGAGACAGACAGGTCAGACAGACAGGTCAGAGAGACAGACAGGTGACACATTCAGTCTGTCATTTTCACTGAAGCCATTATTTACTAGACAAATCAGGTTACTAGGCAACAGAAAGGATGGACAGACGTCTCCTCACCTCTCCCAGTTTGTCCAGTTTGATGTAAGTCTCCAGTTTCCCAAAACCAATTTCTGACTGCAGAGACAGAGACGTACACAGTGTTAATAAACACAGAGAAGACAAACTGAGCTGAATCTTCACAGCATGCTGAAAACTGAGTTACTGTGTTAATGCTGGTATGCTATAATTAGCATCTTAGCATGCTAACATTAGCATGCTAGCATTAGGGTCAAAGCACAGCTCTGATGGTCATTAGGTTTTGAACTTCATGAAGTTAAGGTTCATATTTTAAGCTTCTAGATGAAAAGTCATCAGATTTCTGACAATTCATCCAACACTTTTATGTTTACATGGACCAACGAGCTCCAAGAACTTTAATCATCACTAATAATAACAATAATAATAATAACAAGCAGGAAGAAGCACCAGAGAGACTCTGCGTAGCCGCCTGCTGATTGGCTGGTCAAACAGTGACGGGCCAATCATGTTGAACTTCTCCAGGTATCCGTCAGGAAGACGAATGTCAGCCGGCAGTGACAGACGCTTGTTGATGTCCTGAAACACACATGGAGGTAAAATAACCAACAGACACACTGTGTGTGTGTGTGTGTGTGTGTGTGTGTGTGTGTGTGTGTGTGTACCTCAGTAGAGATCTTCTTGTTCCTCAGTCGGACTCTGACTGGACTCTGAACGTCGTCTGAAGAAGGCGGGTCGCTCTCTCCATCTGAACTCATCTTTACGTCCTCATGGACAATTTCTGGAAAAAAAAAAAAAAAAAANAAAAAAAAAAAAAAAAAAAATGCACACACACACACACACAAGCAGTCCATTCATTAAAGGATCATACCAGTGGTTTTGCATGTTTGAGTCCAATAAGTACTACCCACATACACATTACAAGCAAACATTTCCCAAAACATAAAACTGTATTTTAGTTTTGCTGTTAGTTTTTCAGATCCTCTAATCTTTCTAAATCAAATATTCAGGTGACACACACACACACACACACACACACACACCTTAAAATTCAACATGTCGCCTGCTAACACGTGTCTTCACATGTAGAAGACACGGACGTTTTAATTTCTTGGTAAAAAAAACGTGTTCTCCTGCAACATATTATTCCATTCCATTATTCCATCTGGTGGTGTGGTTGTAGTATTGTAGTATATTTTGAAGTATTTATACCCAGTCTGGTGGTGTGGTTGTAGTACTGTAGTATATTTTTGAAGTATTTATACCCAGTCTGGTGGTGTAGTATATTTTGAAGTATTTATACCCAGTCTGGTGGTGTGGTTGTAGTACTGTAGTATATTTTGAAGTATTTATAACCAGTCTGGTGGTGTNCAGTCTGGTGGTGTGGTTGTAGTACTGTAGTATATTTTGAAGTATTTATAACCAGTCTGGTGGTGTAGTATATTTTGAAGTATTTATACCCAGTCTGGTGGTGTGGTTGAGGTAGGAGCTCAGGCTCCGCCCCAAACCTCGGGGCCTCCTCAAGGAGCTGCTGTAGGACTGCAGGAGAGCCTGAACAGACAGGGAGGAGGAGGAAGAGGAGGAGGCGCCAGTCTTCCCTGCACCTCCTCTGACCTTTACACCTCCTCCTGATGACCCCCGCATGGAGCCCACCTCTGAGACAGGAAGCAGGAAGTGAAGGAGGAGGAGGAGGAAGAGTGGGAGAAGAAGCAAGAGCGAGGAAAGGAGAGGAGGAGGAGGATGGCAGGAGTTGGGATGAGGAAGGAGGAGATAAGAGTGAAAAGCAGAGGAGGAAAGGAGAGAAGACAAGATAAAGGACAGGAGGAGGGAGATTCAGAAATGAAAGGAGGGATAGAGGAGTGGGTGGAGTAAAGGCAGTGATTGGTTGAAAGAAGGAGGAAAGAGGGAGGAGAGAAACAAAACAGGTTAGAATGAGGAAGAATAAAACAACATTAAAACAAAGGCAAAACATAGCAGATCAGAGAAGCGATGTGATTGGTTGACAAGTAAAACAAGTTTGACAGGGAGATAGAAAACAACCAATCAAAATCAAAGATACAAACCAACCAATCAGATCATTCACAGGGAAGCTGGCTACATGCATGTTTCACTGTGAATCCCAGCAGGAATCAAACCCTCAACTCTTGTTCCACTTCCTGCCAGCTTCCACCTCATTGGCCGGTTTACTCTTTCAGGCTCCACCTCCTTCAACCGTTTCCACACTTCAGTCTGGAACGTCTTTTTTTTAGGTTCAGAATCTCACCGACACCCAGCAAAATACATTTCCAGCAGTCGGCCTGAAGATGGCGCTGTAACGGGCATGTCTACCTTGTAGCCTGTAACTACTGAAGCCTCTCAGAATCACAGATCTGGCTGTTTTGAACTCTTTGGATGTAGATGCATCCATCCATGCAGAACCAAACATTCCCACCTCACTAGATTTTCCGCCATTTTGAATTTGATCCGAAACAGTTTTTCCGCATCTTCTCCTACAATTTTTGTACAAAGTTTGCATGTAGAATGTCTGGAATACGCTGGATAAAAGTTATCACTTTGTTTTTTGATATTTTTTACCGTTTTACTAGTTAGCTGCAGCGTGGCTCATTCTACATAAAATGCGATCTCTCATGAATAAATTAATCTGTTGTTACTAAACTTCGTAGACATATGCAGTAGAAAATTGCGCAAAAAATAAGCCATCACTCAACCTGATGGGGGCGCTATAACACCACAGTTGATTATTTCCGTTTTTCCTGTGCTTATGAACTGTTTAAAGTACAGACAGTCCCGTACGTACGAACCGACCGTCATAAAGCCTATTCAATTAAAAATTCAAGTTACATACAATGATTCGTAATAATGAACGGCGCACTACTTTATGACGGCTCTTCTGATGCGTAAGACATCAATAGGAGTGAGAGTAAGTGTTAACATACATGTTTTTTTTATAACTCTCTGTGTTTACGATGTTTTAGGATATCTGGAAGTCTTTCTTTAATGTTTCTTATGCGTAGAAAGCTAAAATATATATGCTAGAGACGCATCTTACGTAACTGTTCCGACTTACAAACAAATCCAACTTACGAACATCCGTGGGCACGGAGCTCGTTCGTAACCCGGGGACTGCCTGTATCAAAATGTGTGGCTCCTCCCACACAGAGACGTGCCGTGACCTTTACTACGATCCACTCAGTGGTTTTCATCAAATCATAAAAAACCTACATGCTGTGAAACACACACACACACACACACACACTCTCTCTATCTGCTCGTGACGTGAATGGCGGCCAGTGCTCGTCACTTCCTGCTGGCCCCGGGCCAACGCGTGGTGGGTTTCGAGTTGCATACGGGTGTTTGGAGTCCAGGTCAAACTGCTTGAATTGTGTCTTTTTTTGTGCTTTGGTTAAAACCTTACAGCAGAAAATAATGCAGGAAGTTCAGAACCATCTTGTCCTTCATGGTCCTGTTTGTTCCTGCCACACAGTTTTAGAACCACAAACCACTGATGAGGGACTGGAGATGCTGTGTGCTGTTTGAAGGACATGATGTCATCTCAGGTGAGTAAAAGACGTGAAAAAAATCAGTCTGTCAGTTCAGAGGGTCAGACAGGTGCAGGTCATCTCAGGTATCAAAATATAACATGATGTCATCAATCAATTCAGAAACTGATCATAGTATTGATGAATGCATTCATATTTTGGAGTCCAGATTTGAAAACTGCATTGAACTAAGGGTCTGTTAGGTAGTGTGTGTGTGTGTGTGTGTGTGTGTGTTTTGCAGATGTTACCTG
>VXCM01006994.1:0-23834 GCA_014773175.1 Lucifuga dentata
CACACACACCTCACCTAGCTTGTCTGTGTGCCTTGTGTGTCTCTTTTCAGGCACCCAGCCAGGCTCTTGCCCAAAGCGTATTGGCCGAGTTACCACAGCAAGTGTCCTCCTTCTTCACTTTACTCAAACTGAAGCCTCCTCATGAGCCCAACCCGTCATAGGGGTATACCCATATAAATATTTCATAAATCCCGCCATGTCGTACGTTTGCTCAGCCTTTTTGACTAATTACCTCAGTGAATCACTGCATGTCGTGTTTGATGTCCTGATGTATTTGTTGTATTTCATCGTCATCTATTACTGCATGGATTTAACGTCAGTGCTGATGCCAGAAAGATAATACAAATTCTATTATCATGTATGTCTGCAGCATTGATGGTAGAGCTCAGAAACATCATATCTTTTCTTTATGTTAAAGGAAAATCCTCTCCATAAGCGTTTTTTTTTTTTTTTTTTTTTTACAAATTCCATCTAGCCAGACACAATATTTGTAACACAGCTGTGATATCCGTTAAGTAAATCTTAAAATCTTAATCTTAAAATCTTAATCTTAAATCTTAAAATCTTAAATATTTTCTGTCGTAAAAGTGATAAAATTAGAGAACTCTGCAGTCTTGTTGGATGTGTGTTCATTCGTTAGCTTAGTTTCAGTGGCTGTGAGCATGCAGGTATTTCCTTGTAGAACTACAATTTAAAGGCAGTTTGCTTTTTACTGTATAGCAGCTGCCTATGAATGGCAGAAAGCCTTGTTCCAGGAGGTTTTGAGAAAGCATAACAGGAATCGTAAAGTGAAGTACAAGTAAAATCAGGCTGAAGAAGAGTGAATACAAACAAGACAATCAGCAAAACATCAGAAAATTATTAACTGAAATCACAAATTGAAATATATACAGTGGGATTTTCCTTTAAATGCATTAATTTCTTCATCTGCATAACCTCCTACTTCTAAACCCTCTTTATCTGATCAATGGTGACAATCGGATAATAAATGACAATAAAGGGTCTGTTTTCTCTTGATTTATTTCATTCCCACTCTTCTGCGCTTTAGGCTCCTCAGGAAGCTCTGGCAAAGGGTGTGTTGGCAGAAGTTCCCAGTCAGGTGGTGGAGTATTTCAATATGATGAAGCTGAACCCACCCAACACCAACCCTGCACCAAACCCTGCAGGGACCATCTGAGACGACAGGAACCAATCACAGGAAAGGACCAACACCCTAAAGAACCCAAAAGAACTAATGCACGCAGCTTAGCCAATCACAGCCAACCTGAGCTCATACGATACAGCTACTCACTCCTCACAGCTGACCAATCACAGTGTCTCATTTTAAAGCATCAGTGTCACACAGATTCTAACATCCATCCTCTAATATCTGTTAATCAGTTTCAGTTTGCTTTGATAACTTCATAAAGGAAATGATTTCAGAATAAGAGGATGGTTAAAAAAAAATGACAGGCTTCACAGAAACAGCACAAAGGTTTGACAGAACACAGATTCTCTAATTCTCACTGTGTCATGGTCCTTTATTAATTATGTTTAGATCTCATTTCACTTTTTATTAGAATAAAATGTTAGTGTTTATTTTTGTTGTGAAAGTGAGATATATATGTGGAAGGTGAGAATCCTAAGCCTTTGAGATAGTTGTGTGTTTTATCATTGGTGTGTTTTATCATTTTCATATAACTTTTATGTAACAGCAGAAACAAATAGAAGGCACGAGGCCCAAGGTATAGGGATCAGGGCCGTTTCTGACCACTTTGGTGCTCTAGGCAAGACATCCATTGGTGCCCCTTCACTCTCATTCTCCAAAATACATAGGAGAAAAAAAGACAGTTTGTGTTAACTTATAACACACTGCACTCAGTGTTAAATCTTATTGTCAACAACGCTTCGTTAGGGATCTACCTTATTGTGTATTTTTGTCACAAGGAGGCACTATAGAGTGACTAGCATGCCAAAAGTATGTCACCCCCTGTATTTTTGTAAATTTTACCAAAGTACCATTCCAAATACAACAAAATTAATTTATTAGTATTTTACAAGTAGTTGAGTATTTTTCAGAATATTCAACTATTTTTTAGACTTAAATTTGGAGTTCAGAGAGGTAATATGACTGCAGTATTTCTAGTCAGTGAAAGTACATGAAAATCATTTGACCTCTGACCCTACCTCAAAGAAGATGTTTTAACTTCCTGTTTGATCTCTACTAATAATGTTGGTATTCTTCTTCTTCGAATCTTAACAATATGTCACAAGTGTCTTCCTACTTAACACTATTAACAACTTTTGGCTTTTTTTTCAATTGTACTCACTCTAACACACTAAAATATATATTTTGTTGTGTTTAGAGTGGTATTTTAACTCAGAAAGAAAAGTTTACACAAAAGTACAGGAGGGTGCAATACTTTTGGCCAGCGCTGTAGGTGCAAATCAGAAAGTGAAAAACTGCTTTCTGTCTGTCAAAATAAATGTCCATTGAAGTACAATTTATGAAATGAATTAAACATTGCTTAGTTCTAACTTTAAACAAAATGTAACATCATGCTGTGATTTCTGTAGATAAGCGGGGAAATTCACATGTTGCAGCAACAAAGGACTCAAAAATATGAAGCAGGAAAAACTGACAGATTATACAAGATAACATAAGAGTGAAAATCAGAAACTTTGCTTTGCACAAGTATACAAGAATAGAATAACTATTTCTGTTATATTTTTAATAGCTTACAAGTTATAGTACAGACTAGACAAACTGTACAAAATAGAATAAAAGTAAAAACTGCAATAGACTGAACGCACTATACAAAATAAAATAGAACAAACTGCACAATAAAAACTGTACAAATATAGCATCCTAACTATTTACAGCACATATCACTGTATGATTTACAGAAATACTGCAGATCAAAAAGAAGCAACCAAAGCAGCAGCAGCAGCAGCAGCAGCAGCAGCAGCTCCCTGATGATGTTAGACAGTCTGACAGCAGAAAGGACAAAGCACCTGCAGCAGTCTCCGTTCTACACTTTTATTGACTTTGTACCATCCATCCATCCATTCATCCATTTCCTGTACCCGTTTGTCCTGTGATAATGCTCTTATAGTAAACATATATTACTTGAACCCCATAATACCTTTTAAAGTACATTTACATTAAGCAACTAGCATGGTAAGTTTAAATTGTTGTTGATTAAAATTGTTAATGATGCTAAGTTAAAACAGGGTCATGTCGTTGGCTAACATTATTCCACCTACAGTAATTAAATTAGCTAGCTGCTAGCTTGCTAGACACCATAAACACTAGACAAATAAATATAGCTGTACCTTTGTATTGAACTTTTTTGTGTTTTCCTCCTTTCTCCTCTTCCTATTTTGATTCCCAGAGGCCATTGATCTTTTCATTATCGTTTANTGTTTTCCTCCTTTCTCCTCTTCCTATTTTGATTCCCAGAGGCCATTGATCTTTTCATTATCGTTTAATTTTTGTTTTGTTGTTGTTTTTTAACTTTAACTTCGCTCGTTGTTGTTACTCATTCACTTCTTCCAAATGCTAATGCTAGCTAATGTTAGCTGCTCAGACTCCGCCCACCCTGCTGCTACATACCGTGAAGTTTGGAAAATATGCAGGTCATTATGATACTTATCTGTCGCCTGCTGGGGCGGTGTCGGAATTCCAGAGAATTCAGATTCTCTGGAATTCCAGTTTCTCTGGAACGTGTCGACATGTTTAGACACTGGACATGATTCAACGACACTGAAAGGGACAATTATGCGCCAAGTAATGTCTTGGTGTTCTGTGGAAGCGCGCGCGGCGGTTACAGCCGCTCGTGCGAGTATAACCGAGTATGGAGTGAGTATATATAGTAGTACTGCTGTGTGTCAGGCTGGTCTGCAGGACGCCTCTTCTCAGGACAATATGAGCTCCAAACTATCAGCTGTGTGTGTGTGCTGTAGCACTGACTTACAGCATTAGTGAAATTAATAAATACCACTTTTACCAGCGGACCACGTGTAGGTGGCAGAAGTATAAAATAAATTATAAAAAAAAAAAAAAAAAAAAATCCTTTCGCTTTGGCGTCCCCTCTACCTGTAGGCGCCCTAGGCAATCACCTGGGCTGCCTATGCCAAAAAACGGCCCTGATAGGGATTGTACCAATATGTTAATCTCCACAGCTTCAGCTACTATGGTTTACCACACTCACACCCACATTATTGTTCACATCACATCATTTCCACATCATTCTTCATATCATCGTCTTTTATACTTATTATCATTTAATATTTCACGTTGTGGTTTAGTATAGTTTGGTTTTGTTTAATATGTTTTTATGTAACTCATATAAGTTATATGTACCCATATATATGCTTACTGTTTGTATTGGTATTATGCTGGTGTTGTAAAAGGAATGTCATCAGTCATATCAGGCTAGTCACATGACTTTAGTCACGTGTCATTGAGTTGAAAAGAGGACATTGACACTGAGTGACAATGTCACTTGAGGTCCAGACTTGGAGGGCTGGAAAGTCCCTAAGTGGTTAAAACTATTTGATGTGGTCTTATGCTAATTAGGAGTGGAGGTGTGCACCTAGTGCAGCCCAAATATGGCCAAAACCCGGTTTGTGGGGTAAAATAGCCAGAGGTATGACCAAATATGGTTAGAAGGAAACCACAATTTGTGAATAAAAAGGGCAAGATGTTGACAGTCCAGAGAGCTTTGTCTTTGATCTGGCTGATACGCACTTTGTTGGTTTCACACCTTTTGAATGAAGCTTTCGCTTTTTGACTTTGTTCAAATTTTTGACTTTTTGACCTTTTGATTAAAATCCTGAAGAGGACGAACTCTTGCACTTAGGCAAACTTATTTGAAATTCACTTTGGTTAGTATAATATCCTGTATAGGACTTCTTTTATTATTGTTTAAATAAATGTATACATTTTTGATTAAAATTCTCTGTTTCTGGCTTTTTCATCGCAACGCCTGGTAAGTATATAATGCTNATTTTTGATTAAAATTCTCTGTTTCTGGCTTTTTCATCGCAACGCCTGGTAAGTATATAATGCTCTCCATGGGTGGGGGCTGACCAGTCTTGAAGGGTAAGAGACTCATTTGGTAAATATCACAACCATCATTTCCATCGTTAAGCCACCTAGACCAACGGGGGTCTTNCTCATTTGGTAAATATCACAACCATCATTTCCATCGTTAAGCCACCTAGACCAACGGGGGTCTTGCACTTTCTAAAGACTTTAAGGTAACCTATGTGATCACTTAACCGTTCAGATTCAGTTTAGTCTAGGTCTCAATTTTTCTGACCCGTTAAGGTGTCTTTAGGGTGACCTGGACACTGTGTCCACAGAATTAGGGATAGAGACGATAGTCTGTCACTAATTCCTCTTGGACATAATTTGAATATTGAAAATCTTGTAGAAATGAGAAGAGAACATTAATAACAGAAAACTGAGTAGCAGCCAGATTACAGTAGCATGAGCGGGTGCTGCCGCTGCTGTTATTATCTTTGTTTTTTAATGCTGTATTGCAGCTTGTTTTGTTTTTCAGATCTGCACTCACCACTAGATGAGCTCATTTACCATAAAGTATCGAGAAAAGTGTCTTCTTGCAGGAGGAAACAACACAGCTTTGTGTGTGTGTGTGTGTGTGTGTGACAGTTTTAACCAGTTTAAAAAAAAATCTAGATTTTTTTTTGGGGGGGGGGAGAAACTGAAATTATTGAGCCTTAAAAATAATTCTATTTGATAATTTGCAAAGTATTGCAGGATTATGGCAATATTTGGAGTATTGATTACCCATTTCTTTTTTTTCCTTCCATAAGTGCATTAAGATAATATTTGATCAATTTGGCATCTGGTAAACTCGTGCTGTAAATGGATTTCGACATACACACAAACAATGATGGACTATTATTGATAGCATTAATGAACCTGTGAGAACCTGATATGACATTAGTACGTTAGATTTATGTAATAACATATATACTGTTTACACCCTAAAAGAAAAGGCTGCAGTACTAATAGCTTAGTTATTTATGCATAACCAAGTAGCTCTGCTGTTTATGGTAATATATTACGATATATTTTAGTGTAGTTGATATATGCAATCCTGTGCACTTTCCTCTTATAACTTCATGTGTCATAATGTTTAAGTATTGAGTCAGTTTAATTTTTATACCATATAATAATTGTGCGTCTTTGAATAAAAACTGGAAAGTAGTTCAGTAGCAGTTTTTAGAATTCATTCATCGTACTTGTGTGATGTCAGACTTATAACTCATAAAATTATTAATTGGTTTACCGCTGTACCAAGTATTTATTGTTAGTATATTAACTTCCATGTTTCCCATACAAGGATTAAGCCAAACCCTGCAGTTTTTAATTGATATCCCTTCTCAATTTTATTTTTTAATTTATGATTTAATCTGTGTGCAGGAACAAACCTCATACAGTATATGCCAGTGTTAGTCATGTTGTTACTGTAAGCTGTATATTGAGATCTGTGCATGTTTAATGCTAGTGTGTGTCTGTTTCCATTAAATATGTTGATTAATTATATGGTTTCAGAGTGACAAACACACATACTGGATGTATCCTACTGTTTACTAACTGAATACTGCTTTAAAACTATCTATCCATGAGTCTTAATACTAACTCAAAGTGTATGGAGGTTATTTTCCTGTTTGAATCTAATTGCAGATAAAAGCATTCTTCGATAAAAAATGCAACTACTCGGCATATTCTACCACGTTTAGGCAATTTCCCAGCATTCACTGTCTTTTTGTGGCCATTTGCCAATCATTTTTATTGCTATCTTCATTGAAATTAGTTTTTAATTTGAGTTATTAGGAGAACATAAACCTGAAATGTTTGCTATGTATACTTTTATCATTCGGATAATGTAAATATTTGCAGAATAGTATAGTGGCTTCTTCAGGGCAAATGTAGTGTCTGATGCTGCGTTCGAGCTACTTCGGAAGTCGAAATTTGTATAAAATATATTTACTATATATCAGTGGGTGATATTAACACAATCCAATCAAACAGTCGTAATCTAACTTTACTTTAGTTAGTATTTATTACTAAATTTATTTAATCTTACAGTATTTATTGGCGTTTAGCCATGCTTTGTTTTAGTTTACATTTGGTGGTGTCAGATTGGAACTCGGAACTTCCGACTGGGAAAAATCCGATTTCCGAGGTAGCTCGAACGCGGCATGACCTCTGTACTCAAAGGTAATATAATAGCGATGTGCTGCCACCTGCTGGCAAGCCAAAAGAACTACAGTTGTCATTTTATTAATTGACAAATCATCCATGAATGAGTATGGAACAGGCAATTTTATGATTCAACATGAGTAGATAATGTCAATATAGTAATATATTATTAATAAAGATATTCTATCTAAATATTGTAATATTTATTTTCTATCTACTAAATGCAAAAGAAACTGACTAATGGACACAACTCAATGCTTTGAGATCTTTATTGTGGAAAAGACTGCAACAATGCAGGAACTTGGAGCCAGATGACCTGCAGCCAGGTACTTTGAAGATTTTATATAAAAATAGATTATGCTCTTAATGGAGTTGATAATAACATTATTTTTGTAAGTAATCCACAAGATTGTTACTTGACTTTATTCTGGTCAGTCAGTAAATCCGCTGTGCAGCGTCTCTGGAGTTGATCGACAACTTCTTGTGTTTGTTTCTTAATACTTGGACTGTAACCAAAGCTAACCACATCTTACTAAAAACACATCCTCTGCTTCCTATTTCAACATAACAAATAATAATAAAAAAAAAATAATTCTCTGCTGACAAAAGCAGCCAGTGAAACCTTTAAGAAACTCACAAACGAGTCCTTTTCTGCACCCTGCCAGGATCAAAGAGAAGGTCAGGGGTCTCTAGCAGCTAATCTTTACCAGCCTGGGTTCTAAGCCAAAGCTGGTAAAATGACAGGAGGAAGTAAAGCACGATCCAGGTTGTGGTTACATGCGGTGGATTTTGTCGTGATCCATGAACTGCTTCAGGTTCTGCAGGTTGTCCCACCACTTGAAGAGGAAGGTCTTGGCGATGAGGCTGAACCAGGGCGTCACCTGCAGCTCGTTACGCTCGGCCTTCTCCAGCATGTCCCTGAGCTCCTCCTTGCTGACGTAACAGTGGCTTTTGATCTCGTTGGGATCCGGATTCAACTCCACATTCTTCAATGAGACCAAAAAGAAAGTGTTAGAAGAGTGATGTGTTGCATGCATCTTGACTTGAATCGTATATCGATTTATTTAATTGGTGAAATATTGTAACTCGAACAGACACCACAGACTACCTTCTGCATGAAGAGGATGTAGTCGATCTCATGTTCCCCCCAAACTCCATCTGACTGGGCCTTGTAGTGAATCCTTGTTAGGTACGTCATTTCATCTGGGGTCACCTGAGGAGCAACAAGCAAGTAAAAGGAGATCAGCTGAAAGGAAAAAGATTCACCACAATCCTCAATAATCCTCTTCTCAGGTAGGCCAACCAGCACTGCCAATTCAGACGACACTTAAAGGACAATACCAGCGATTCGGAGCCTGATATATACGATCTGCGTACACGTTCAGTTACTGACAACCATTTCCTGAAATAGATTACTGGAGTGCTCTTCTCCTGGGACCATATTACCTGGCAGACATACATTTTCTTCCATTGACTAAAGTAACTTTGACAAAAACTGAATACACGTTGTGTTTGCTGTGATGGATTACTTATCACAAGCACGTTTCAAGCCTCAATAGGTTGATTTTAAAGAAGCACTGAATGAATTGAAACAATGGCAGTCTGGAAGGTAGGAAACACAATTCTAATAATTACCCCCTCCTGTAGTGTGTTTTGGGAAATGGTGGTTGGTAACATCACATGTATGTGGGTTATGTATATATGAGGGACCAGGGACCTCTGAGAGTTCTCGAACGAGCCCTGCTGTAAAACACGACTTGAAGCTAAAGTGTGTGTTTTGGTGTGCAGAGGGAATGCATGAATAGACACAAAGTCAAACACACACTGTACCTGTTCGATGGGGATGCCCAGTTCAAGTCCAAGTCTCCTCTGAGCTGCTTTTCTCACTCCTATGGCGTCCTTCTCCTCCAGCTCGCTGGCTGTGTGTAACGGGTGACTGCAGCATGTGTTTGTGAAACAGCCTGCAGACAAAATGACAGAACAGCGCTGCTCAGTATTCATACAACATGCTATACATACATATACATACACACTATATGCAACTATCCCAGCAGACTGCATCCTACAAATATCCTACAAATAAAGTCAACACAATTTGCTTCAGTTTAGCATCAGATACCTGAGATTTTGCCATCAGTCTTAAAGGACCATACCATCCATTTTGCATGTTTGAGCCTAATATATTCAATTTTCATAAACATAAGATTACTGACAATCATTTCCCAAAGCATACTACTGGAACGGTGAATTAAAATGTTTTTCCTCCCTTCCAGACCACCACTGGTTTCAGTTCATTCTGTTATGCTTAAAATTAAAATCAACTTGTTGATACTTGAAATGTTCTTGGGATAGGTAATCCATCGTGAACAAGACGTGTATTCAGCTTTTTTTTTTTTTTTTAAAGNATAAAAAGCACGGAGTGAATGTATGTCTCCACTGGGGAATATAGTCCCAAAAGAAGACCTGCGTTTTCTCGAAAAATTTAAATGACTGTAACTTCATAAGGCTGCGTAACTATTAGCAGGAGAAACAACAATTTTTAAGGTGGGTCTATCACTTGAATATTTGATTTTGAAAGATTAAGAGATTTTGCAAAAAGGAAAGCTGAAATACGGTTTTATCCTTTGGGAAATTATTGTCAGTAATGTTACATGTATGAAAATTGAATATATTAGGCTCAAACATGCAAAATGGCTGGCATGGTCCTTTAATGACAGTCAAAATGAAAAGCTACTGTTGAATTCATTTCACTGTTGCCGTTTAGGAACTCTCTGCGGAGGGAAGAACACAGGGAGCTTACAGAGGGAATTTATGCTGGTCTTAGAGGAAGTATGGAGGAGTGAATAACCATGAATAAAGTAACAAAATAAGTACATTCATAAAGTACAAGGACAGTATAGAAAAGTTTTAATTTTCCTCCACTGCTGCTGACCTGGAAAAGTGATTTTGGCATCAGATCTCTGCTGCAGGAGGAGCTTCTCTTCACTGTTGAAAATAAAGACGCTGAAAGCTCTGTGCAATAAACCTGCAACACAAAGAGGACAACAACAGCCCACATTTTATCTGATTATAAAAAAACAGCTGCGGGTAACAGTATGAATCGTGTGTTTTGTCCTTGCAAACGCCTGAATATTCAAATGAAGTATTTTAAGTCCACGTCTGAGAAGGGAAAAGGACAGATGTGTGTGTTTGAGCAGACAGGCACCTTTGTCGATGTTGGAGTTGAGGTGGCAGTTTTTCTTGCTGTCCGCTCCGATCTTGCAGTCGTTCTCGTCGACCAGGATGCACATCTCAGACAGCAGCTGCACCTGCTTCTCGTCCAGGTGATCTGTGTTGACCTCAGGCATTCTGAATGCTCTGCAGAGTACGATCAGGATGCAAACCAGGACAGAAATTACTACTGTGGTATTCTGAAAAACTGCAGTTATCTGGCAATAAAGCAGACAAACTACAAAAATATACTAATCTGAACTTCTTCCTTATTGTTTTGTAAGTAGAGTAATTTACACTACTTATTGTACTTAATTAAAAGTGCAGCTCGGCGAACAAGGGTTGATTGAAAAGTTTTGAGCCTGGCACATACATAAGTGCAAATGCTGCAATATATTTTCTAGTGGTAATTATAATACTTTAGGTGTTTAGGCGTTTTTGCACATCTTCATTCATTCAGTTTGTAGCTCAGGGATTGTACTTTACAAGCTGAGAGATCCCCAGGCTTTTGAGTTGTGCAAGCTGCTAATGAATGATTGTGGCTTTGAAACAGTACAACACCCACCCTCAACCCAAACACCCTCCTCACACATACTTCTTTCCTAAAATTAACAAGAAGGCACTGAGAGAGAGCAAACCCACACCAAGGATTTTATTGGCTAAAAGTTACACTGGGTCCTGGATCCAGAATATGATCCGGATCACCTCCAAAATTTAATCACTTCTTCCTTTCTGCATTATCTATCTGTCCTCTCCAACCTGGATCCAGTTTGGTCTCAGGTTACCACATCCTGTCAGCTGTGTATTATTATTATTTTTTTAAATAACAATAACACCCATGTGGGATCTTTCTGCGCTGCCTCAGAACAAAAAGATGGCACAGTGTATCACTTAGCCCTCGTATTGTAAGGATGCTTAATTGTAGGGAATAACAGACTCGGGATATAGTTTGAGATGGTGTTTAGTATAAGTGTGCAGGCTGCTGCAGATATCTAAACTGCATAAGAGCCAAAAACATTTAGACTATAGAGACAAACAAACTGCACCAGAGTTCAGACAAAAATAGACCATGAGCACACTGCCAGCTTAGTGCACAGGCTTACCTGCGGCTAGCCGCTTTAGCTCAGATCATGACTAGTAAACTCATAAAGGCGACTTTTAGCGCCATGACTCACCTGGATGAAGCTCTGCGGTACGCAGGAGTGGCTGGATTTAAAAGTCCGGTCCCCGCAGCAGCTGCTCCGCATACGCGAGGTGCGTTTGATTTAAGCCAAACTACTCCTTCCCAAGACACCACCCGGAGCACCGCCCACACAGACCGCGCCATCGCCTGACTAAAACACAAAACCAATCACATGGGCTGAACGTGTGGCTGCTGGGAAAACCCGGACAGGAATCCACGCAGACAGGATTGGAACATGCTAATTACGTATTAGCATTTTGTTCCATGCACATTACGAAACACACGTTACAAAAATCTGAATATATAAACCAGCTTTAGACATTTTTGCATTAAGTAGGTGTGTATTTACAAAGCATTTAATCAAGTGGTTTGTCATTATTGGATTAAAGATTTTAAAGTACAGCCAGTCACCAACGTGATTTATTGGTAATATTTTGCCATGTTTCACCTAATAAATACCCAAATCCATATACGCAATACTCCTTTAAATAGATTTCAGTTTCTGAATATGTTTTCTCTATACTTCAGATAGGCCGTAATAATATGGGTAACTCCTACAATCATCAATCAATAGTGTTAATTCAGTAAAGACTATGGTATAGAATGTTGTATTGTATCTCATCTATTTTAGTTTAAATTTTGCACCACCAAAACTCACCTATCATCAACTAAATTTCTACCGAGGATCTATTATTACTGTTTGGACATTATGACAAATTATTATAAAGATCAGTGGAAAAAGAAGTACAGAAAAAAGTAAAGAAAGAAGTATAAAGTTGAATGCTCTTTTTTTAATGTGAATTTTCATTATAAATTTGGCCTCCCACTTTATTCTGGCTATATCTTTTCAAAAAAGTTAAAACTGGATTTTATTCGGATTTGCAGGGGCTGTGTGTTGTGATTAGCAATGTCATTAATTAGTCTATCATTATTTTTCAATAAATCACTTGACTAATACATCAAAACAAACAAAAATGCCTATTAGAACTTACCAGGACCCAATGTTTTGACTTGTTTCTTAATTAATCCAGCTATATTTTGGATATTTCGACTTGATAAAGAATTGTTTATCGTAGTTCTAACAGCTTAATTGACTGTGGATTAATATACTGTTTCAGCTCTGAAAGTAATTCGTGAAAATGTCAAGCTTGGTAGAAAATTGAAAGTTTTATTATTCCGTTCCAGTAAATCCGCTTCGGGTTTTACTCTATACTAACACTGTTCCTGTCAACACGCCATCGAACCATTGTGCAGCGCAGCCCGCAACACCCAGCGTCTGATAACTGGACGTACAGTATGTGTACATTATCTGCCATGTATACAATCTACAGAGAAACCGGTAAAGGCTTAGATTACTTACAAATTTTTCCGTTTCAGGCAGATGAACAACTTCTTTTGACTTCTTTTTACATACGTCTACGTTGACTTTTTTTTTTTTTTTTTTTTNTTTTTTTTTTTTTTTTTTAGAGCAGAGCCTTATGGACAATCCACAGAGCCTCGTCCTGTCACGCCCCTCATCTGACGTTACATTTTTTCATTGGATGTTGTTGTTGTGCGTAGCAGCCTATTGGCTAATAAAGTGCAAACACAATTCACGTGACGCGGAAGTCTGGACTATACGTGATGTGTCAAAAGATGGAATAACACTTTGATAACTGCTAAATTGCTAATGTGGTGTCAGTTTTGAAGTTTTACGTTCACGGTTCAGAATTATAAATACATTTGTGTACTTTATTTCACGCCGAATCTGGCCAGTTACCTTAGACGGTGTTCTTAGCTGTTTGGTGAAGTACAAGGTGCCACAGTGAAGGTGATATGTGGCAGGTAGTCCGCCGCTGCTAGCCTGCAGCTCATTTCGTTTTCAGACCTCCACGATAACGCTACATAAAGGTTATACTAAAAGCGGTGAGTGTATGTACAGGTACCAAAATCACATAGTAACAAGAAACAAGTCACAGAACTAAAGTAAAATCTTACCCTTGCCTTGTTACTGTTAAGCTAACGAGATTCGAGACGCATCATAAGTCAGTTCACGTGTGGGCGCATGACATACATGTACTTTTCAGTCCTTGCATGTAGCTAGCTAAATATGTTTGATTTGATGTTTACATTCTCCAGCTGTAGCTGTGATGTATTGGAGGGTACCAGTAGCACAAAACTGCCTCTCTTGAGTGTGTTATTTATGCAATGTTATATTATTTTTGTACGATAAGAGCTTTACCTTAGATTTGAACGCTTTATGCTTCGTGGCTAATGTAGGTACACGTAACATACGATTTCAGATCTTTATGAGTCGTTAGCTGCTTGTAATAAATTCGGAGAACATATTATCTCCCCAACAGCAACTGGTGTTCGACAGAATTTTGTTTGACCCCACAATAATAATTACTATTTTTTTTTTTTGATCAATTGATTAATCATTTGGTCTGTTAAACATATAAAAAACTGATAAGTGGCACTGCCTGTAAACATGAACTTTATTGACCTTTCACTTGCAGGCAGGGGGTGTTAACCAACTAACAGAACACACCTACCGGCCAACCAACCTGTGTTTACCTGCCTCTCAGGTAGGAGCTGAACAGGGGGCAGGGCCACCCGGGAGGGCGGAGGGATGCCTGTGGAGGGCGGAAGCAGCAGCGGCTCTGCTTCGGCTGCCCGTCACCCCAAACAGAAGCGCAAAGCCCACAGCTTGTCCATCCGGCGCACCAACAGCACAGAGGACAGACCACCTGGCACCCATAGAGGAGACATGCTGGAGGGACAGGTGAGAGATTGGGAGGTACAATAAGGCTCTCTCTCTCTCTTTCTTTCTTTCTCTCTCTCTCTGATTCTCTCTCTCTCTCTGAGACTCATACACACACACAGACACATGGCAACATCAGCTCTTAAAAAAAAGACATGATGGAAAGCATAGTTTCATTTTCATATATGCTGGCTGGCAGAGTTTCTTGTGCATGTGCTGACAAAAATGGGTGGCAGGTGGAGAGTCCTTTGTTGATGAGCATGTTGATTGTCTTTCTGTTGTGGTGAGAGTCTGGTTTTGTCAGTAATGGAAGGCGAGTACAGTACCGGCCGGTTCAGCAGCATTGCTTTTTATTTTCCTCTCTGGTATTGCAACACCCACAGCTGTGTTTATAAGATGGGCTGCTCTTCCCCAGGAAAATTGCTGGTGTGGTTTTAAGCTACAGGATCTACTTATGATTTTTTTTAAACATTACTTCATGTAATCTGTATTTACTGCCTGATATAGATGTGTATAGCTTTAATTGATTTTTTTTTTTTTTTAACAAAGAAATCTGTGAATTTTGAAGTCCAGTGACCGATACAATCAAGTTAGCCATTAACAACCTCCAAAGAGATCATTTAAATTGCAGCTTAAATAGATTTGCTTCTCTTAAAGCTCCTTGATAAGCAGCCGTTTCCTGAATCGGACCTGCTGGTGGTGGGCTGTCAGGTGTCTTCACTGCTGAGACAATAAACGCTGTTTGATCAAGAAGATCCTGTTAGCTTTTGGGAGTTGGCTGCAGAGTGACCATACTCTCTCAGATAAGCTGAACAGAAGGTTGTGTGTGAGCGACTGTCAAGTGTTTTAGATTGTTTCATGTACTTCTGTTGTGGAAGCTTGAAATCTTGGAAAGAAAAAGGGGGGACAACACATGATTTTCAGACTTAGTCAAGGATTGGAGGCTATCCAGGTGTTCGATTTCAAGCAGGTGATTTTCACAAACTGAGCATAAATTGTCTAGTTCAGATTTTAGAGGTTACTCAACGCACTGTACTAGTTACAGAATGCAGGTATTCAGTCAGAAATATGATGTTTGATGCCTGATTATGAAGGTGCGTTCTCATTTACTTTCCCTGCTCCTCAACCTCCTTCATTCATCAGCTGCTAAAACTGGAGCTCAGCTGGCACCGGCCTGTTGTCTCATCAAGTTTTAATATGGGCTGCTTGTCCAGGTATGATTAGTCTTTTCACCAGGCCCTTTAAACCATTGACATGCTTTGTTGGCTCATTTTGTGTACCTAACCTCCCCCACCCCACAAAGGCACAAGTTCCACATTTACAGACAGATTAAACAGCTCCAGCCACTCATATAGATCGCTTTCTTCCTCACTCTCAAAGCTGCCATTATGCACATTAGCCAGAGAAACACCACAGATTTTACAGCCACAAACTAAGCAGCTTTGAATGAGTAAGTGTCGCACGTTGTTTGGCAGCTGACTTTTTTTTTTTTTTAAACCTGTGGCTACATGTGGAACTGACAGAATGGCGAGGCCGTTAATGTCGTCGTGACAATCTGTCAGTCTTGAACACATGCCAGAAGAAGGCTGGCAGTCAGGTGTGGTGCAACGGCAGCTCTCAAGGCGAGCTGTCAGAAGCAGGTTTTTAGAGCCATTGTCGCCATGGCAGCCTTTACTTCTCTTTGCTGGCAGTCAACTGATTACTGACTACATCTAGGAGTTCACCATGGAGGTAAGTTGGTTTTAGTTTCAGACAATGACCATTGTGTAGTTGTGATTGTGTATAAGCGTTGTTCCCCAGGAGGCTGGTTTTGGTGGTTTGCAGGTGAAAGTACAGCTTGACGTCTTTGATTAAAAATGGGATAAGTTGGGTTGAAAAGTTTTTTAGAATATCGTCATTTCAACAGTATTTCCCTGCAAAGACCTGGTTTATGTTGAAATAATATAGGCTAATATTTCAATTTAAATGCTGTTCAAATGATTATTATGATGACCTAGACATCTTAGAACTTTAACTTGTCAACCAAATTTAGCTTGGCATTTGATTTTCCTTTAACAGGTTAAAGGACCATACCATGTTTGAGCTCAATAAATAAAGACATCCACATACATGTTATACTGTATGAAAACTGAGTCCAGTCAACTGGTTTCAAGTTTTTTTAATCCTGAAACGTTTCACCATTTATCCAAATGGCTCCAAATGTTAAACCTCCAGTTACTACAGTAACTATGCTGTCAAATCACAACAAACCTTCAATTCCAAATAAATAAATAAATATATTCAAAAACAAAATTTTTTTTGAATGATGCGTGTAGTAAAATGCATTGTTCAAATTTCAGACAGTGAATAAATTTCAAATAATAATTTTAAACTTCTAATTTTCAGTGGTCTCCTGGTTGGATGCAGGACCTGTCCCCATATTTCTTTAGAAGTGAAGACAGCAGCACTATAGGTGGTGGTAGATTGTATCTGAGACTCCATTTCTGTTGAGGGAAGGTCTCTCTACATGAACATAAATGGCCTCCTTAACTCCTCTCTCAAACCAAAATGTGCACATCATCACCTTCACAGGAATGTCCTCTGTTGTTCATGTGAAAAAAAAAAAAATTGAATAATATATCTGTTTATTTGGAATTGAAGGTTTGTTTTGATTTGACACCATAGTTACTGTAGTTACTGGAGGTTTAACTTCCTTCTGTTCATTCATTTCTGACTGATGAAGCCGTTTGGATGGATGGTGAAACATTTCAGAATTAAAAACTTGAATCCAGTTGACCTGACTCTGTTTTCATACAGTATATCTACCTGCCTGGATGACTGAGAATCTTCATCAAAACACATACATGTGATGTTACTGTCAACCAATTTCCAAAACATAAAAGTGTGTTTTAGTTTTCCTGTTATTTTTCTAAATCCGCTAAGCTTCCAAAATCAAATGTTCAGGTGATACACACCTTAATAATCACCTGCTAACACTTACGCACGATTGTCGGCATGGTTATTTTTAATTTCTCCAGTAGTGTGTTTTGGAAAATGTTATTTGCACAAATGTGCAAAATCACCGGCATTCTCCTTTAAAACTTTTTAAAACCTTTTTCAAAAGCTGTTTTGACTGGTGCTGCTTATAAAATACAGAAGTAGCTCAATTGTAGATTTTTCTGTTGTATTTGTCACAAACCTTAACTCAATCTATTAGATGGGCGAACAAATTAATCTTAATCAGCTATTTCAAAATGTTCTTTAAGCTTTATGTTTAAAAGAACAAATCACATATTACACGTAATGCAGATGTTCAAATGAAAAAGAACACACCGTGGAAATGAAAGCGTTGATCTTTTACTTGGCCTCTGCGACCATGAAGTTCATCCAGTCTTTGCTCTTTGTTCTGTTTTTCCAGGACTCCAAGCTGCCCCTGTCCTTACGGAACAACCTTCTTGACCTTTTTGGCCAGATCGAACGCGAGTTTGAAAACCTCTACATTGAAAACCTTGAACGTGAGTAACTAACAGCACAGAAACGACGTATTTGAGGTTATCAGTGTTGTAACCCGACTGGAATACAAACGAAGTGCAGCGCTGGAATGCCAGTTTATCATCTCTTTTTTTTTTTGCACGTTTATGACAATTCAGCAGCAAACAGTTCTGCTTTTAGATAAGAAAGTCACCCTTAACCTTTTCCGGCCTTCTGTTTGTGCAGACGCATATCTTACTTTATTGATCTACAGGTGTTAGCTAACTCGTTTGAGAGCGTTTACATGCTGATATCACTGTGCTAACATTCCAGTACGCCGTGAGATTGACTCTCTGAACGAGCGTCTGACCGGAGATGGACAGACGATCGAGGGAGGAGACCCCACAAAGGGAGCCCTGAAAACAAAAGGTCCAGTATTTCCTACAAAGTCTACTGGAGTCTTGTGATTCATTTGGTTTTCTCGTCTCATTACATACATTTAGCAGGTCGTATTCTTTGGAATTAAAATGGGAAATATAGATGAAATAAATAATTTGTAAAAACTTTGACTCTAAGGCAACATGACTTTTTTATTTAAGTCAAACATCATGTAAACATCATATTTGGATTGAAACTGACATAATCAATGTAACAAGTGATACCCAGATTATGTGACTGTAAGTCAATTTACTCAAACACGTAAATACTCCAAAGTCTTACAATCTGCTAAGCAATGAAATGTCAGTTATGCTTTCATTTCCTGTCCTGGCATGTTTCCTCTCATAAATCGACCAAGCAACGAGTCATGAATTCCATCCATGTATAAAGCTTACTCCATATTTTTGCCTTAAAGGAGGATACTGGTGATTTTGCATGTTTGAGCCCAATAAATACAACCCACATGCATGTTATGTTACTGCCAGGACATACTGGAGACATACTGGAGTGTACATTTTAGATTTGCTTTTCCTACCTTCCAGACAGCCATTGGTTTCAGCTCATTTCAGAATGCTTTAACCCTGTAAAGACCCATGACCCATGAAATAATTATCAGAAAATTCTAATATTTTGTAATTTATTTCTTTATTGAACCCTTTAACAAACTGCCAAAAAAAAATCTGAATTTCTTTTTTGCATATAGGATTAAAAAATTGTTTTTTGTATCCCATTTGATACATCAGGCATTTATGTAACTCAACAGGATTTAAACTGGAACATTTTTTTTTTTTAGATATGATATAATAGGCATTTTGGTCAATAACTGANTTAAACTGGAACATTTTTTTTTTTTAGATATGATATAATAGGCATTTTGGTCAATAACTGATCATGTTTATGATGTAGAGATCTCAGAAAATCATGAATCAAATATGATACAAATGGCGTTACAGGGATAAATATCAACATGTAGAGGCCTGAAAACGCTGTTCTTATTTTTTGTTAATTACTTAATTTAACCGATCTAATATGGAGCTACATGTAAGAAAATGTATGTCTCCACTAGAGAATATAGTCCAGGAAAAGACAGCTTTTACCAAGAAATTAAAAACGACCATGCCTTCTATTTTACTAGCTTTGTAGTAAATGAAATTTGTCATCTGTGTAAATATTTGAGCTGTGTGTCAGCAGGCGAAACATTGAATTTTAAGGTGGGTGTATCACCTGAATTTTTAATTTTGAAAGATTAGGAGATTTGACAATGTAACAGAAAAATGAAAATATGGTTTTATGTTTCGCTGAAACATGCAAAGTCACCAGTATGGTCCTTTAATTGCAGTACACAGACACCAGCAGCTGATTACTGAACACATACAACAAGTCTTTGTATTGCTCGGTGTGTGTGTGTGTGTGTGTGTGTGTGTGTGTGTTTTAAAGCACTTTATTAGCCTGTTACAGCAGCGACGTCATTCCTTCTCCCTCGTCTCTCCGTCACGCAGCGAGCCACAGCACCAGTCAGCTCTCGCAGAAGCTGAAGACAACTTACAAAGCCTCCACCAGCAAGGTAACTTCCACCAGCGACGTCAGAGTGGAGCCAATGAGATTTGTCATCTGTGTAAATATCTGTGTAAATATTGAGGCTTTTGGTAATGATTACAGACTATCAAAAGCCTCTTTGTTGCTGAGATAGAGGAAGGAAGTTATTTCTCTTCTCCTGAGGTCATGATGGACACGAGAGTAGGAAAACAAGTTAAATCCTCGAAAACAAGTAGGAAAACAAGTTAAATCCTGACCAAAACTCTTTATTTAGTGTTTGAAGTAATGATGCACTTGATTCTTGGACTTAGATGGGTTAAGGATAATAAATAGTGATTTCTGCTGTCAGACGGTGAATATTTACACAGCCTCGAGGCGATATGTACTGGCAAGTATAAGTTAGTGAACCCTTTGGACTTACCTGGATTTCTGCATTAATTATTCATCAAATGTGGTCTGATCTTCATCTACGTCCTAATAATAGACAAATACAATCTGCCTGAACTAACCACACACCAGCAATAGCACTTTTCCTGTCTGTATTGGCCACAGCCTCTCAGCTTCTTTATCATTCTGCTGCCAGTTTACTCGTGTTTTGGGCCATTGCTTCCCTGCATCATCCAACTCATATCAAGTTTCAGGTGATGTCCTGATAGTTTCCTGTAAAATTTCTTAATACAGTTTTAAATTCATGATTTTCTTGTTCACGGCCTGAAGCAGCAAAGCAGCCCCAAACCGCGATGCTCCCTCCACCATCTTCACAGTTTGGATGAGATTTTGGTGTTGGTGTGTCAGATGCCTTTTTCCCAAAAAACATAATGTTGTGCATTTCTGCCCAAAAAGCATTTTTGTCTCACCTGTCCACAGAATCTTCTCCCAAATCAGACCACATTTAACTTGTAATTAACCCAGCTCATTCCAAAGAGGACACAAACTTTCTCACTCAACAGATCTCTGTGTGATCTTTACCGTTTACCACAAAAAAATGACTTGTTCCTTTTGAATCTCTTGCCAATATAGTGCTTGTACACTTTCCATGGCAAAACAGGCGGACCTCGCAACTTCAATGTGGCCGCATGGGAGTTGTGGGGTGGAGACTCGTGGGTAAATTCCTAAATGCTCTGTTTGTCACTAAGCATGAGGACAGCTGAGTCTCTTAACCAAAGTCTGACCTTGACTCCTCATCTCTCTCTGAAGCCATTTGGGCGAACGGCTGCATTTGGAATACAGCGATTTTCATCATTTTTCATGTAATACACAGAGACAGAGACCGTCCCATTGGTCAACTTACCTTAAAGCTACAACCAATAGAATAGGAGCTTGATAACTTGGCAGCTCATTGAGCCTCTTCCTAGTGGTGCTTTGCATCATCTCTTATAAAAACAACCTGACACATGTTTTCTGGAATCAGAATCATAATTCTTTTATTCGCAAAGCACTATTTCACAAGGAATTTCTCTTGGTGTGTGGTGTTGAAAAAAAAAAAAATTAATATAAGCATAAACAATATGTACAGGTAAAAAAACTGCAATATGTACAGATCAAAATACAAAAATACAAAGGCATAAAAGTAAACCTTTGCAACCTTCCACCTTTGTAGACAGATAAGTTTAAATAAAAGAAGTAGGGGAAAATTCCTAAAGTGCAAAGTGACTAACTGAAGATAAATGTTTCCCACATGCAAAGTATATTTATTAAGTATCATGCAGGTTAACTTTAGTCAGACTGGCCAAATCGATGATGCAGTCTCTCCCTAAAATGTTTTTTTTTTTTTTTNTTTTTTTTTTTTTTGTTTTTTTGTTTTTTTTTGCAGGTGAATATTTAGTAACAACAAGACTGAGTTACTAAAGCTGTAATTTTGCAGAGCAGCTGTCAAATTTATTATGTTTGCGTAATGCATCTCATTTAATTATGTCAGTTTGCTCAATATTCATATCGCAAGGTGTGTTTGTAACTACAGTACAGGTTATTTACAACTTGAGTGAAGCAAGCAAAGTGCCTTCCTGAGCAGATGTGTGTGTGCGTATCACATCTGCTCAATGTTAATTTAACAGTTTTGGCTAGCGGACTGCTGAATTTGTCCATGTATCAAATGATTTTATGTTATTCCCTTGACGAATCAAATAATGTAAAAACCTGTTTATTTTTCTTCTCTTCATTTTCTTTTTTAATTAACTTTATAAAGAAGTAGGGGCAAGGTTTGCACAGATTGATTTTCACAATAAAAGTCCTGTATTAGCCAACAGCCAGCCAGTCATCCAGCACTGAGAGAAATGGATTAGCATGAACAGCAGTACAGATAGACTGTGACTAGATGTAGCCAATTAAACTTTTTCTGATTCTGTGCTCTTTGATCCTCATATCAGTTGAATCATTCATTTTTCTGTGATATCTGACTGTCAGGCCATCAGAAGTTTTGCTGTAATAACTGAAGCAGTAGAAAAGGAACGCAAGGACATTTATTCTGAAAATCACAAAACACTCCTTCCTGCAGACTATCTGCACCAATTTACAGCAGAAAACAGAAAGAAAAGTGAAGAATCATCAGGTTTTGACATTATTTGATTCCCCTACATTAAGTATACGATCATTTTATACCCTGTGATTCTGAAAGACAAATAATTGACCTGCTGGATGATTTTTAGTGTCGATATTCTTAGCAAAGCAGCTAAGTTGACCAATGGGACAGTCTCTAGTAAATGTGGTATTATTTGAAGTAATACTGATACTACTACATTTAAGTTTTTTAGCCCCTCAGAATTCATAATTATAAGTATTGTGATTACTTGAATATGAAATGATGTTTCTTTTATATATACATCATTTCCATGCTACTAGATTTTTTTTTAAATAATTTTTTTTAAGGCTAGAGTTTTGAAACAAAAGCAAAGGGTTCTTTCGCTGATCATCACCAACCATGAGGTTTGAGGACTAATATTGACAGTGTTTTTCCTGAAACGAAATATTGCTTTCAAACATTTTCTTGACTTTGCTTTCCATGCCTAAAATCTTTCCCTGACATCACCCTTCTTAAAATTACAGATATAATTTTATATCATTAAATGTAGCCAAATCTGGGCCAGATGAGAAGTAGCACTACAATCCTCTTTTTGACTTGGAAGTTAGAGAAGAGGATGTAAAGGATCAAGGGAGGACTTCTTAGATTAACCTCCTGACAGAACTAGCTACTGTTTAATATGCAGCTAACCTGTCAACCGGCTAAGAAACACGAATATAAACTAATTTTGCCAAGACTGGACAGACGTAGCACTAATGTGAAGATTTTCACTAACTGTTTTTCACAGATTACCTTGACTGGAATGGGATATTTTTCCTGTTATGTTACATTTAGTTCCTCATCGTGTTCTAATCTCAGGAAACAAATAAGACTGTTTGTACTTTGATCTCTTCCTTTCCTGACAGAAAAGAAAGTTGCTTAAAACAGCCTGAAATAAATGAACTGGAAACTTTGCTGCTGCATCTAATGATTACCAGCATGTACATTACGGGCTGTGACTGCAGTGTGACAAATATATCTACCTGCAGCAACTAAAGGCAATGGAATCCATTAAAAAAAAAAAAAAAATCTCGGTAACTACACATTGTGACACTAAATAAGCACCGTGATAGTTGAAGCTCATTCATTAAGCTTCCCTTATGTCAGTAGTTCTCAATCCTGGTCCTCATGGGCCACAGCGCTGCATATTTCCCATCTCTCCCTGCTCTACCCACATCTGAATAACTAAATTAGGTGAGGTGAACACACCTGATTTAGCTTATCAGGTGTGAGGAGACCCAGGAGACAGGCAATGTGAAATGACATGGCCCACAAGGACCAGGACTGAGAACCACTGCCTTATGTAATCAGCACACCTGTGGCTCATTAAGGGAGCGTAGTTGTAAGGGTGAAAGCCAATCAAAATCAGCCTGTTAATGAGGGGCTTTATATTTAGGAGTCATGCTTTAAACTGCTTCATGCAGTGTTAAAGGACCTCTTCTTCTTCTTTTCCTTTCGGCTTTCCCTTCAGGGGTCACCACAGCGAATCATCTGCCTC
>VXCM01006995.1:0-24037 GCA_014773175.1 Lucifuga dentata
AGGCAGATGATTCGCTGTGGTGACCCCTGAAGGGAAAGCCGAAAGGAAAAGAAGAAGACTATAGTCATAGTCTTTCTATACACTTACTATGGTCTTACTATACACTTATTATGGTCTTTTTACACACTATAGTCTTACTATAGTTTTTTTTATAAACTTACTATAGTCTTACTATACACTTAGTGTAGCCTTACTATACACTTAGATTAGACTTACTATACAGATACTATAGTCTTACTATACACTAACCATAGTTTTGCTATACACTTATGTATATTTACTATAGTCTTACTATACACTTACTATAGTCTTTTTACACACTTACTATAGTCTTTTTACACACTTAGTATAGTCTTTTTACACACTATAGTCTTACTATACATTTACTATGGTCTTTTTACACACTTACTATGGTCTTTTTACACACTATAGTCTTACTATAGTTTCTTTTATAAACTTATTCTAGTCTTTTTACACACTTACTATAGTCTTACTATACACTTAGTATAGCCTTACTATACACTTAGATTAGATTTACTATACAGATACTATAGTCTTACTATACACTAACCATAGTTTTGCTATACACTTATGTATATTTACTATAGTCTTACTATACAATTACTATACATTTTCTGTAGTCTTACTATACACTATACACTTACTACATTTTACTATACACTTACTACAGTCTTACTATAGACTTACTACAGTCATACTATAGACTTATAAAGATACTATAGTCTTACTATACACATATACTTTACACTTATAAGACCAAGTGTATAGTAAGGCTATAGTAAGTGTAAAGTAAAACTGTAGTAAGTGTATAGTAATACTATGAGTGTATAAAAAGACTAGTGAGTGTATAAAAACACTATACTAAGTTTATAAAAAAAAACTATAGTAAGACTATAGTTTACTTACTATACTTACTTTTACTTACTATAGTCTACTTACGTTTACTTACTATAGTCTTTTTACACGCTTACTATAGTCAGTCTTTTTACACACATAGTATAGTCTTACTATACACTTAGTATAGTCTTTTTACACACTATAGTCTTACTATAGTTTTATAAACTTACACTAGTCTTTTTACACACTTACTATAGTCTTACTATACACTTACTATAATGTTTTACACGCTTACTATAGTTTTTTTTAATAAACTTAGTATGGTCTTTTTATACACTATAGTCTTACTAGGTTTTTTATAAACTTACTATATTTACACACTAGTCTTACTATAGTTTTTTTTATAAACTTACTATAGTCTTTTTACACACTATAGTCTTACTATAGTTTTTTTTATAAACTTAATATACATTTACTATAGTCTTTTTACACACTATAGTCTTACTATAGTTTCTTTTATAAACTTACTCTAGTCTTTTTACACACTTACTATACACTTAGATTAGACTTACTATACAGATACTATAGTCTTACTATACACTAACCATAGTTTTGCTATACACTTATGTATATTTACTAAAGTCTTACTATACACTTACTATACATTTTCTGTAGTCTTACTATACACTATACACTTACTAAATTTTACTATACACTTACTACAGTCATACTATAGACTTATTATAAAGATACTATAGTCTTACTATAGACTTACTACAGTTTTACTATACACTTATATACTTTACACTTATAAGACCAAGTGTATAGTAAGGCTATAGTAAGTGTAAAGTAAAACTGTAGTAAGACTATAGTAAGTGTATAGTAATACTATGAGTGTATAAAAAGAATATATTAAGTGTATAAAAACACTATAAATTTATAAAAAAAACTATAGTAAGACTGTAGTATGTGTATAGTAAGGCTATAGTAAGACTGTAGTAAGTGTATAGTAATACTATGAGTGTATAAAAAGACTAGTGAGTGTATAAAAACACTATACTAAGTTTATAAAAAAACTATAGTAAGACTATAGTAAGTGTATAAAAAAATTATAGTAAGTGTATAAAAACACTATACTAAGTTTATAAAAAGACTATAGTAAGTTTATAAAAAAAACTATAGTAAGTCTATAGTGTGTAAAAAGACTATAGTAAGTGTATAGTAAGACTAGAGTGTGTAAAGACTATAGTAAGTTTATAAAAAAACTATAGTAAGACTATAGTAATTGTGTAAAAACACTATAGAAAGTGTATAGTAAGACTATAGTGTGTAAAAAGACTATAGTAAGTGTATAGTAAGTGTATAAAAAGACTATACTAAGTTTATAACAAAAACTATAGTAAGTGTATAGTAAGACTGTACTAAGTGTATAAAAGACTAGTAAGTGTGTAAAAAGTCTATACTAAGTTTATAAAAAAAAAACTATAGTAAGCGTGTAAAAAGACTATAGTCACTGTATAGTAAGTGTGTAAAGACTATAGTGTGAAAAAACTAGTAATTGTGTAAAAAGACTATAGTAAGTGTATAGTAAGACTACTTCTACGCAAAGTACATAAAGGTACTATACCATTACCTTCTACACAAAGTATACGTTTAACCATGATCCAGAACTTGCTTGTTAGTTCTGCATCATGAGTTTCTAAATGGACAATTTTATTTCTACAACATCTTAAAAAAAACCAAACTCCCTGAAGCCATATTTGTACTTTGGTAAACTAACAGAAATGTTGCCATGACAACAAAAGAACTCCTGCCAGGACTTGAACCTGGTACTTCCATGAACAGAATGGATGCGTTACCATGATACACCACAGGAGTTTGGTGTGTGTTGCTGCAACATCCTACAGGAACATGAAGCTCAGGCTGCTGCTGATGTTAAAGCCTCTGATGCAGCACACCAAGTCAGCCTGGAAGCTGAAATCTGACTTTTAGACAGCAAGCAAGTTCTGGATGACAGGTTACATAAAAACACTAAGTGGGTGTGGCCTATTCTGACATCGTCTATACGAATGATTTGTTCCATAAATGTAGAAATCTGAGAAGAGTTTAGCGTTGTTTGGGATGCGGCTGCAGAGTCTCTTAAAACAAGAGTCACAATTTTATGCCAATAAAATTATATTACAAAATAACTTTATTAGTTTACCTACAACTCTAAAACAAGGAATTTCAAATTCTGCACAAACTAAAGTATCAGTCATTTTTATCCTGGATGTTTTGACCCACTCAGTTTCACCAGAGCCCCGTCTGCCAGAACATTTCCAGGTGAAACCAGACAGGTCTCTATGGCAACCGTAGCAGCTGGGTAGCAAGGTAGCTTACCTGCTACAACTCACCTGGTCTGGCTTTCCTGTACTTTGCCTGTTTCCACCTCCCACGGCGAGGACGTGGGGTTGGATTTTGGGAGGCATTAATTTGGACTAATTAACATTACTCACCATTCTGGCTCACAATTCAAATTTTCACCAAAAGATGCCAATTTCAGTTTTTTTGGATTATATATATCAATGTCATTATTTACTGCCAATTTTTTTCCAAGTCAATTATAAAGTAGTTTAAGTTTTGATTATTTTTAATTGCTGCCAAATTGGGCCACTTCAATTTTTGTCATTTTCTGTCCATTAAAAGAGAGAAAATATATTGGGAGAAAATCATCCGAGAGCAATGTCAATTGAGAAATTTGTCCATAAAATGCAAGAAATTTATCCAAGACAAATGTGTCCATAAATTGGGAGAAAATCATCCAATGGGAGAAATTTATCCAGGAGAGAAATGTCAAATGTGAGAAATCCTCAATAAAATGCGAGAAATTCGTCCATGAATGCTACTCCAAATGTTAGAAATTGAGCCACAAAACAACAAATTCCTCCAAAGACCAAACATCTCTTCATTATAACCTCGTACATTACATGGAATAGTTGACTTACCATTATGGTGTTGCTTGTGTGGCTGCACATCTTGTTGGTAATTCCTCCACAGGAAGTCCAGGAAACCGGCCTCTGCTGGATCAATAACTCAGTCTGAAAGATATTAAACACAGAAATTCATCAGGACGTGTTGATGGAACGAGGCCATTTTAAACCTGAGTGTGTTATAGTTGACTTACCATTATTAACCATCAGGTGACGTCGTCATGCAGGTAGTCGCCGTGACCAGGAGGACCAGGAGGCTTCAGCTGTGTATGTAGTGTGTAGTTGTATTTTATGCTGCAGTAACATCAGCTACTGATTTTGGCCGCTCCAAGTTTTTTTTTTCTTCCTGTCTGCATATATAGTTGTGGTATATGCCAAGATTGGCACATCCATTTTTTATATATATGCAATTTAATCTAGCAACAGACAGAATATTTAGTGCATAGGTGAGTGTGACCTTCACCGACCCTCCTTGACCATCCTATTACTCTTTATTTAAAACTAACAAACAATTTTTATCAAGGAGGGCTAAACACCTGAACAACAACACACAGACCAGTAATAACCAGTGTAGTGGTTTAATCTGTGAAACACCAAAGAGACTAAAAACCTACGACACAANACCAGTAATAACCAGTGTAGTGGTTTAATCTGTGAAACACCAAAGAGACTAAAAACCTACGACACAACAGACCAGGACAAACAACAACACACAGACACACAGTGACAGCAATAAACAGTCTGGTGGTTTAATTTGTCAAGTGTCATACACCAAATCCAGATCACCAGAATCCTGATCCCCCTGAGAACACCCAGCACTAAGTGGTGGTGACGGCCTCAAACACTGCTCCAGCAACCTCAGAGACCCAGATCACAGCTTAAGATCAGGTTACGACTGTTAATTGGTCGCAAACTTGGCCACTCCAAGTTTAACAACAAAATAACCAGTTAGCATTAGCTGCAAGTTTCAGTCATTTTAAGACTCACAACACTGCCACTATAAATAACATTAGCTTGTACTTTGGCCGTTAAACATCAAGATGAGTTTGGTTAAATATCAACTTACCATCATCTCCATGAGACTGATGCTTCCTTCCCACAGGTGGTGTGCAAGAAACTCCTCCAAACGAAATTCATCCATGACAAATTGGGCCATAAACAGAGAAATTGGGCCATAAAAAATAAAAGAAATTGAGCCATAAAAAGAGAAATTGAGCCATAAACAGAGAAATTGGGCCATAAAAAATAAAAGAAATTGAGCCATAAAAAATAAAAGAAATTGAGTCATAAAAAAGAGAAACTGAGCCATAAAAAGAGAAATTGAGCCATCAACAGAGAAATTGAGCCATAAAAAGAGAAATTGAGCCATAAACAGAGAAATAGGGCCATAAAAAATAAAAGAAATTGAGCCATAAAAAGAGAAATTGAGCCATAAAGAGACAAATTGAGCCATAAAAAATAAAAGAAATTGAACCATAAACAGAGAAATTGGGCCATAAAAAATAAAAGAAATTGAGCCATAAAAAGAGAAATTGAGCCATAAAGAGAGAAATTGAGCCATAAAAAGAGAAATTGGGCCATAAACAGAGAAATTGAGCCATAAAAAATAAAAGAAATTGAGCCATAAAAAAGAGAAACTGAGCCATAAAAAGAGAAATTGGGCCATAAAAAGAGAAACTGAGCCATAAACAGAGAAATTGGGCCATATAAAATAAAAGAAATTGAGCCATAAAAAGAGAAATTGAGCCATAAAAAGAGAAATTGGGCCATAAACAGAGAAACTGAGCCATAAAAAGAGAAATTGGGCCATGAAAAATAAAAGAAATTGAGCCATAAAAAAGAGAAACTGAGCCATAAAAAATAAAAGAAATTGAGCCATTAAAAAATAAAAGAAATTGAACCATAAAAAAGAGAAATTGGGCCATAAAAAATAAAAGAAATTGAGCCATAAACAGAGAAATTGAGCCATAAAAAATAAAAGAAATTGAGCCATTAAAAAATAAAAGAAATTGAGCCATAAAAAGAGAAATTGGGCCATAAAAAATAAAAGAAATTGAGCCATAAACAGAGAAATTGAGCCATAAAAAATAAAAGAAATTGAGCCATTAAAAAATAAAAGAAATTGAGCCATAAAAAGAGAAATTGGGCCATAAAAAATAAAAGAAATTGAGCCATAAAAAGAGAAATTGGGCCACAAAAAATAAAAGAAATTGAGCCATAAAAAATAATAGAAATTGAGCCATAAAAAATAATAGAAATTGAGCCATAAAAAGAGAAATTGGGCCATAAAAAATAAAAGAATTGAGCCATAAAAAGAGAAATTGGGCCATAAAAAGAGAAATTGAGCCATAAAAAATAAAAGAATTGAGCCATAAACGGAGAAATTGAGCCATAAAATATAAAAGAAATTGAGCCATAAAAATGAGAAACTGAGCCATAAAAAATAAAAGAATTGAGCCATAAACAGAGAAATTGAGCCATAAAATATAAAAGAAATTGAGCCATAAAATATAAAAGAAATTGAGCCATAAACAGAGAAATTGGGCCATAAAATATAAAAGAAATTGAGCCATAAACAGAGAAATTGGGCCATAAAATATAAAAGAAATTGAGCCATAAACAGAGAAATTGAGCCATAAACAGAGAAATTGAGCCATAAAAAATAAAAGAATTGAGCCATAAACAGAGAAATTGAGCCATAAAAAATAAAAGAAATTGAGCCATAAAAAAAGAAATTGGGCCACAAAAAATAAAAGAAATTGAGCCATAAAAAATAATAGAAATTGAGCCATAAAAAATAATAGAAATTGAGCCATAAAAAGAGAAATTGGGCCATAAAAAGAGAAATTGAGCCATAAAAAGAGAAATTGGGCCATAAAAAGAGAAATTGAGCCATAAAAAGAGAAATTGGGCCATAAAAAGAGAAATTGAGCCATAAAAAGAGAAATTGGGCCATAAAAAGAGAAATTGAGCCATAAAAAGAGAAATTGGGCCATAAAAAGAGAAATTGAGCCATAAAAAGAGAAATTGGGCCATAAAAAGAGAAATTGAGCCATAAAAAGAGAAATTGGGCCATAAAAAGAGAAATTGAGCCATAAAAAGAGAAATTGGGCCATAAAAAGAGAAATTGAGCCATAAAAAGAGAAATTGGGCCATAAAAAGAGAAATTGAGCCATAAACAGAGAAATTGAGCCATAAAAAATAAAAGAATTGAGCCATAAACAGAGAAATTGAGCCATAAAAATGGGAGAATTTTGTTCACAAAATAAAATTTGTCTAAATGTAAATCTACTCTACTGAACGTACACCTGAAGCATAAGAATTAAAAGTTGTCACCATATTGTGGTGCTGTTCCTCTGATTTGACCTATAGGGAGTGTGTGTGTGTGTGTGTACGAGCAGCAGCAGCACATCTCAAGTAAAACACGTAGCATAGCAAATTGTAGCATCCACACTAACATCTCAGCAGTAACAAGCCACGCCAACACCTGCTAAACATGCAGCACCAACAAGCTGGCTAACACGTTAACATGCATGCACACACCTGAACAACTTAACAGCCTGAACACGCCATCACTTCTATTCAGCCAATAACAGCTCAAACTGAATTTTTACATTGTAAGCAGCAATACAACTCATTTGCAATATTAAAACCATGTGCAGCTTAGCATGACGCACAAAAGCATTGCAACAAACTGCAGCGACAAAGCACATACACAACAAATAAAAAAAAAAAAAAAAAANAAAAAAAAAAAAAAAAACGTTTCTTACCGTGATGTCTTCCGGTGTTGCTCTGATTACCATCTGTTGGTCCTGGTTTGTGTGTGTGTCACAGCAGCATTTAAAACATTTTAAAACGCCAAAGAGGAACCAGCAACACAACTAACAACGTCAAAGTTAGCACACAGCTAAACATGCTAACACCCACACAGCAGCTACTAGCTTAACGGCAATGAACCGCAACTGACCTGCGAGCAACAAGTTTGCAAACATTAGCATGCATGTTAACAAGACTAAACATGGCAACTCAAACAATTAACTGATTATTAAACTAAGTAACTAACTATTAAACCATTAACTGACTAAAACAACAATTTGACAGTAAAATAACCACACAGCCACAACGGCATCAGTCTCGAACACGCATCATTTGTGTTCACCCGTTAACAGTTCAGAGTTTTTACCGTTCATGATTTGTCAGCAGCAACACAACTCATTAAAACCATGTGCAGCTTAGCATGACGCACAAAAGCACTGCAACATACAAACAGTGACATAGCACATACACAGCAAAGAAACTAAGAAAACGTGTCTTACCTGTGATGACGTCTTCGGTGATGATTGATGATTTTCACCTGTTCGTTCCGGTTTGCGTGTGAGCGTGTGTGTGTGCGTGCGTTACAGCAGCATTTTAAACATTTTAAAATCGCCAAGCAGGAACCAGCAAACACGACAAACAATAGTTAAAGCTGTTAGCACACAGCTAAACATGCTACCACCCACACAGCAGCTACTAGCTAGCCCTGCCTGCGAGCACCGATAAGTTTGCTAACATTAGCATACATGCTAACCAAAACAAGACAACTCAAATAAACACTAACTGACTAAAACAACAACTTCAGAGTTCAACAACCACACATGACCAGGACCAACATACATGTTAAACCTCAGAGCAGCAGCAGCAAAGTGACGTGTAGCATGTGTCCTACCTGTTTAAACGAGCTAGGTGTGCGTGGAGCGACAAAGCGCCGTTCAAGCTTTATTTATGAGGTTGGATCCTACCATGACGTATTGATAAGAACTTTTCCCCAAATCTCACTTCCAAACTATTAATCAGCTCTAATAAAAGTAAATCTAAGTAAAAGTAAATAAAAATAATTTGTAAATCTCACCAGAGCTGATAAATTCGTACATGTATATGACCGAGGTTATTGATCTCTGTATATACTTGATTCTGTTGGTTTAGTCCATACCGCCAGTCAGCAAGGGGGCGGGGCCAGCAGCAAACCCCTTCACGTTGCTGTAAAACCGAAATATCACAAATAAACTGACTTTGATGAAGTTAAAGTGTAGAAACAACAAAGACGTAGAGAGAAATTGAGGAATTAGAGTTTTGGCGTTAAAAGTACAAGTAATTGATGGTTACATATAATTTATCACGAAAAAGAGTAAAATTACTGTTAATAAAACTCGTTACTTCCTGCGTACATTTCATAATAAAAGCCCTCCAGGGAGTTCACGGCAGACCATAAGGCTTTTATTATAATGGGGAAGCAGGAAGTGTTACGTTTCCATTAATTGTAACTTAACTATGATCTGAAATTGCAAGTAAGGTGTTGTGAATTAATTAATCGGACTAAATCGGTATTTATGCTAAAAAGAGAAACTCAGAGCAACAAAACTGAATAAATCGTGTCTGTTGTTTGTTGTGCTGATGGAAATAATTTTGTGAAAATAAACATGAAAAGAAATTTACCAACAAAATAGTGCAGAAATACACACTGAATTTGCATCAACAGCACACAACATTAATGAACGAACAGAAGAGAGAGNTGCAGAAATACACACTGAATTTGCATCAACAGCACACAACATTAATGAACGAACAGAAGAGAGAGAAATATTAAAATTTGTTCAAATACTATCATAAAACGGGAAAATAGAAGTAAAGGTGTGCTTGTTGCCCTAAAAGAGAACCAAAATGTAAATATAGCCACAAGCAGCAATAAGTGGCGTCCGGGCACGTACGATGACTCCATGAATGATTCCGTTTTTGCAGAAGTCGTTATGCAGATATTCACCAAGTTTGGTGGCATGACACCATATCATTCATGAGATATCGCAGTTTTTGTCAAATTAGCCACACCCACCAAAATTTGGCAGTCAACTGTCGCAAAATGGTATAGAAGGTTAAAAAAATGAAGAAGTAACTTTTTTCCAGCTTGATTTAGACTTGTATAAAGGTTGTCTATTGAATCAAAATTATAGGAAGAGTAGCGAAAAAAGTTTTGGACAAAAATCAAAATGGCGGATAATATAGNGAATCAAAATTATAGGAAGAGTAGCGAAAAAAGTTTTGGACAAAAATCAAAATGGCGGATAATATAGATGGGGAAGAGGTTGGACTATACCGTTGGATGCATATAGACCCAAGGAATGCAGGGGAAAAAGGATTTTGATCCTATGACTGACAGTTCAGTAGTTATAGGCCAAAAGTAAATGTGCTTATTACAGCACCACCTTCTGACCAATCCGTGTAATTAAATTTTCCTGAGTAGTGGGTGAGATGTTGAACAATCTGTTACGTTTCATTGCTGTAGCTTTTACGGTATTTTAGAAAAAAAATTCTTAAATCAAAATTTACAAAAAAATTCAAAATGGCGGTCAAATTACGAGTTCAAAATGGGCGTGGCTTACATGGATAGATGCATCTTAGCCCAAGAAATACAGAGAAAAAAGAATTTTGATTCTATGATCTATGGTTCAGAAGTTACTGATGAAAGTTTACTTCTGGGCGTTATAGCGCCCCCATCAGGTCGGCTGATGACTTTTTTTTTTATAGATGTTTTTAGTGAACATGTCCACCAAGTTTGGTGTAAGTAGACTAATTCTTTCAGGAGATATACCACATTTTGTAGCACGTCACAAAATAAGCCACGCTGTAGGCGTGGCTTATTTTTGTCAGCGAATGACAACAAAACGATTAAGAATTTCAAAAGGTACTTTTTTCCGGTTTGGTCCAGACATGCCACATGCAAAATTTGGTGATGATTGAGCTGAAACTGTAGGAGTAGCAGCAAAAAATCTTAAGGATATATCATCCATAACTTAACTTTATGATGGTATATCCTTAACTTTAAGGATATATTATCCATATATTGCAGAAAATAAAGGAGCCAAGTCCCAAAATATTTTGTATTTATTCATTAAGCATCCAAAGGTTTGGCATAGTTACAGTTTTGAATGTGGATTAATGATTGATTTGAGGACATACAGAACATATTTGATATGACAGCTATGAACTCATGCTCAGACAATTTCTAAAGGAGAATCAGCTGTTTACTCTTCATCACTCCTTCTGCCTTTCAGATTTGATCTGAGTCGCTGAAGCTGAAAAACAAAGTCAGACGTCAGACAGCATCCTCTCCTTCTTTTCCTCTCACCTCACCGCTCCACGTCTTTATTGTCTTTATTATTTATTGCTTCCCATTAGCTCCCGCTTCAGTGGTTGCTAGTCTTCCTGGGGACCACAAATTTTAAAATGCGATAATTTTAAAATACAAAATTTGATAAACAAAAGTAGAGTTAAAAACAGACAAACAAATCTAACAATAACAGCAATACAAATACAATGAATATCATCATAAAAGCATGACCCAGAAACAGCACCAAATCAATCATATTTGCATTTTAAATAATTTCTTGTTTCCTAAAAATATAAATACTTGTGTGTTGTTTAAGAAATTCTGGCAGTCCGTTCCACGCCACACAGGACCAACAGATGACAGAGTGAGCTAAGAAGTTGGTTTTAAACCGAGGAAGCGTTTCTGCCTTCATGCAGACGGCTCAAAGTCAGAGAAAGAAGTTCTGTGCTTCACGGGAACCACGAAAAATATAAAATATGACAGTGGGAACATATTTCAGCTTCACTTGGTGGACATTTTGGGGTCACGACCCCATTTGGATCATCAAAGAGAAAGCAGGAGGGAAACTTATGAAGAAAGCATTTAAATTTATGAAGAAATAAGTAAAAGAGAGAGATGTTTGCACAGAGCAGGTGTGTGTGTGTGTGCGTGTGTGTGTATGTGTGTGTGTGTATGCGCACCCATGCCTGTCTCGTGTCGGACTGTGTCCAGTGTTTTCCAGGTTCTCAGACAGGAAGTGCCACCTTAGCAACATGAGGAAAACACAGGAAGTACAAACTGCATGCCTCAAATTCCAGCATCTTACAGTGTGCCAATGATGGGGGGGGAGAGAGAGAGAGAGAGAGAGAACAATGAGCCGTACACACAAAAAAGACACAAATGCTCTAACTGGAAGACTGGAGTCACACAGATGGCTACACGTGCTACACACACACACACACAAAAGGTCAATTATGAAGCTGTGGAAAGAAAAGACAATTATGGCGGATATGGGCGAATACACACATATTTTCATAAAAAGTCACAGTATAATAGCACTGCTGTTTCTGTTGCCATAGCAACAATAAACCTACATACAACATTCATCTCAACCTCAAATTTAGCAAAGGCTCAACCAACAACTGGCTAAGCTAGGTTAGGCTACTAACTTAGCTTAGCCCTTAGCATGTTCAGGCTAGGCTATGTTTTACACGCTATCTGCTGCAAACGTAAAAATGTTGTTTTGATTTTTAGTTCATTTCAGATGAGAAGATGCATTTCAGCTAGTCATTGACTAGTTGATTTTTGGCAGCCTGGAGGGTAGGAAGAACAATTCTAATATTTATCACTCCAGTTGCAAGTTTTAGAAAATGGTTGGCAATAATGTAAGGTATCAGTCCTCCTTTGCTTCCTCTTTTCTCCTTCTTAAATCAAAGGCCTGCTCCTCCTCCTCTTCCCAGTGGCCTTGCATCAACTCTCACCCCTTTTTTCCTCTTTCTCTCCTCCGTCTCTCACTCCATCGCTCTCCTCCTTTCTCGCTGATGTTATTAAATTGGCTTAGGTTATGGAGGGTCAAACACCGGCTGGATTTACTCCTCTGTTCCTCTCACCTCCACCTTTTCTCTCTCTCTCTCTCTCTCTCTCTCTCTCCCTCTCTCTATTCTTATCTCCTCGCCTCACTTCCTCCCGGTTTCAATCCTTCACCTCCTGTCAGTTTATCTCTGCAACCTTTCCTCTCCTAACTCCCTTCTTCTCTCCTTCACACTCCTCTTTCTCATCCCTTTGCCTTTTTTATTCCTCCTTCTCTCCCTCTTGATTTTGCTTGACTGTCTCGCACCCCTCACACCTTCCTCCTCCTCCCTCCATCTCTCTCTTGTCCTATCTGCCCTTCGTCTGCATCTTTTTTCGTCTTTTACCTTTTCTCTCCATTCCTCTCTAATTCCCTCCCTCCTTCCCTCTCTCTCTTCTGTCTAATTCCTGCACTTTTTCTACTTTTTCTACTTAGCCCATACCGTACCAGCATCCCTTCTTCCCCTCATCTTTCTTTCTCGTTCCCTCCCGCTCTCTCCATCTCTCTGTTCTGACAGCGTGATCCATGGGGTCATTATCATTCCATTATCTGTCCATCCCATAATATTCCCTCACCTCGCCTGGCTTCTCTGCTGAAAATTAATCAGCTCAGAGACTAATCACTGCTGCAGGCTGGAACACACACACACGCACATGCACACATATACACACACATGCACGCACGCACACGCGCATGCACAAAGGCACGCACACACACGCACGCAACACACATGCACACTTCTACATGCACACACAAATAGACACACAAGTGCAAGTCTTCAGTTAGTCTCTTTCTTTCTTTCTTTCTTTCACTCCTCTCCTTCTCTTTCTCCCCGTCATGTTATTCCTCTCACAGGAAGATGCAATGCAGCACTAACATGCACACCTACATGCAGAAAGTTGAGCAGATGTAAGTCGTTCTGTATAAATGTAGATTTACTGTCCAGGCTAAAGTATATTTATAAAATTCTTTACATTTCGTTTCAAAGTGAAGATTCCAAATGAAAGGCGAGAAAAATGACTGAAATGCGACACTCATTTCTTTCTTTAACCAGTTTCTGTTCCAATTTTGACTTGTGTTCGTTTTTATAAATTCTGATATATTTCCTCTCTTTTCAGTTTAAATAGCGGCTAGCTATTAGCATGAATCCATCAACACACGAATTCCTACAGAGCAGCAAGGCGTCCCGCTGGGATCTGTATTAGCTCCGTTTAATTTCCTGCAATTCATTCTTCTATAAGTTATAAAAGGACATGACAGCATTAAGTGGTAGAAATATCTCTTTATATGCTGATGATGTGGTTCTTTATCTAAACATACAGATTCATTTTATTTCTGTTTAAGTTTTACTTTAAAAGTTGACTTGTCCTCTGTCCTCTTTGAGATTTAAATAAAGCTGATAACTTATAACTCGTCTTTGCGTCCTACTGCAGAATATTATTACAGAACGTTTCATCCAAACAGCAGCAGATAAAAGATTAAAGAATCTCTGAGCTTTTACTCTGAAAAACATCATTTCCTCCACTTCCAGAATGAACTTCATTATGAGCGGCTGCCTGAGGGAGGAAAGAGGAGGAGAGGAGCTGGAGAGGAGCGACAGATGAACAGCGAAGGAGAGGAAGATCAGAAGCAGTGGAGAGGAATGTTCACCACGCAACGCACAAGCCCAAACACACGGAGGTTAACATGTACACGCACAACACACATGTACAGCATGTACCAATAAACATACATGAAAGGACTCACACAGGCATTTACATGCAACTGCACAGATACAAACAGATGTAAAAACACACACACACCAAAATTCTTCACACACACACACACAACTTACATACAACTACACACCATGTTTACATGTGTGTGTAGTTTGCAGAAGCATCTTTAAATAGTCATATTCTCTCTGAGGTGATGGCAGAGGAAAGAGAAGGGATGAGGGGTTACATGAGGAAGTGTGTGTGTGTGTGTGTGTGTAAGCCATAAATCCCAAAGGGACTGCAGTAGACACAGCTGTTTCACACCCATCCAGATGTCATTGGAGAGAGAGAGAGAGAGAGAGAGAGAGAGAGAGAGACAGAGAAAGACATGCACAGACTTATACTGTACGCATCAAAGACAGTAACACACACACACACACACACACACACACACACGGCATTAGCAGTCTTTTGACAGCAGTCTGGATATGAGCTTTGAACTGGTGAAGAAGCTTTAGAGAAACAAACACGCGGAGCTGATGGAGGCTGTTTTTTGATGGAGGCTGTTTTTTTTCTTTTTTTGATGGAGGCTGTTTTTTTATGGAGGCTGTTTTTTTTCTTTTTTTGATGGAGGCTGTTTTTTTGATGGAGGCTGTTTTTTTTCTTTTTTTGATGGAGGCTGTTTTTTTATGGAGGCTGTTTTTTTCTTTTTTTGATGGAGGCTGTTTTTTTTGATGGAGGCTGTTTTTTTGATGGAGTCTGTTTTTTTTGATGGAGGCTATTTTTTTTTTTTTTTNTTTTTTTTTTTTTTTACCCTGATGCTATTTCAAGTTTCAGGTTAGAAAGCTCCAACATGTTACAGTAACCATGGTAACACAAAACAACAAAAGTATTTGGAATTAATTTATACATTATTAATAAATTAGCCCGTCCTTTCTTTAGGTCTCACTCGGTCCATATAATAAACCTGTAATAATTAATATTTTTAATAGTAACACCAATCAGATCAGATTAGATGAGCCTATATAGTGACAGAAAATAGCACCAGATTGTTTTCTCTGGTCTGAATCAGGACTAAAGTATTAAAATGCTGCATTTCCTGCTTGGTTTGGTTCAATCAGAAAAACTCAAACCAAAATATAGCAACAAAAGTCACATGACAACACTCTCTGGTCATTGGTCAGAAAATTCCACTATATTTGAGCCACTACTTGAACACCGACTGAGCCAGATAAACGCAATGTCATTCTGCTGTGCATAATGAAGGAAATATGAAGTTATATTAAACGAAAACTTAATGTTATGCTGTGGAATTTTCTCAGCCTGACGTGTTTGAAGCGATGTTCTGCCATGTAAAAGTCAAATCCGTTGAGGATGAGACAGAACATTGATTTCAGATCATCATGGATTCAGATCTGCGGTTAAAGAAACATGATTTCTGTTTCTCTGATAGTTTGATCTGTTTTCAGACCATCTGACTGAATCTATCAGCGCCGTGATGAATAAACGCTTCAGACTCAGATGCTAATGTTCCTCCAAATAAACGGCTGTTATTCACACAAACAAAATGCCTTCATTGTTAATCTTCAAGTTCTAGCACATCTGAGTTTATGAGGATCAAATTCTTATTTGTCAGCACAGCTTCATAAATTAGAGATAAATGGGCGAAACTCTGAAACCGAGTTAAAACAGGAATTTTGTCTGTTCTGTGGGAAAGGATGTTAAAGATTTACTAAAATTCAGCCAGAGCAGCATGATTAACGCAGCATTCGTTTTATGAGGGAAGGAGAGAAGGAAGGAAGGAAGGAAGGAAGGAAGGAAGGACAAAGATTTCCACTGTTACATGAAACACATCATCAGCGTTAGAGTAATTATCACGTGGATGCATTGTTTTCTGAATGTGCTGGAGTTGACAAAATTTTTTTGCATATTAGCATTAGCATAGCAAAATTAGCATTTAACTTTATTTTTAATCTTATTTTACTCATTGTCTTTAAATTATTTTGAATGCATTTTGTCACAAAGAAATTAAAAACAATCATGTTGTCTGCATTCACATGTACGTTTTAGCATGTTAGCAGGTGAAACAATGAATTTTAATGTGTGTCACCTGAACATTTGATTTTGGAAAATGAGGGGATTTGAAAAAGTAAAAAACTGAAATATGGTTTGGTGCTTGTCAGTAATGTAATGTGTATGTGGGTCATATTTATTGGGCTCAAACATGCAAAATCACTGGTCTAGTCCTTTACGTATCCACCTGTTCTTGTGAAACAGCAGAGCGTGTGCAGGTCAACATGTCAGCTCAAGTCTTTAACGTGTTAAAAGCTCGTTCGTCAGCAGGTTCGTCTGAAAGAGGATCCGACTTCCATCAAGTCAAGCTGTTGATACGGGCTACCTGCTATTCTTTACACACACACACACACACACACACACACACACACACACACAGTAAGAGTGTATCTTCATGATGTTTTGAAAATGAAAGTGGAGCCCTTTGTGTTTTTTCTTACACTGTGTATAAGGGCGAACACACGCACACGCACGCACGCACACACACACACACACACACACACCAGCATCTTAACATACAAAGAGACAGGAAACAGAGACCTGTATTTCCCTCAGGAAGGATTTGGCATGACAGATCTTTCCACAGATAAACATGCATCATACGTGTGCTGATGGCTGCTGAAACGACAGGATGAAATCATGGGATACATGCGTTATTAACGTGAGTGTACCTCGTAGACAGGATGGCGACTGTACCTGTTGTGCATCGATACGATAAGCATATGTCAGGAGTTTGTGTCTGTCAAGTTATTGGAGTTTTTCTGCCTCATAGCGGCTAAAGATGAGAATAACGCAGCTTTAAATGATATTGCTAACGTAGCGTAGCTGTTCTACATCATGTTCAATGAAAACAATTTGTCATATTGAGAAACTGATGATATTGCAGCATGTTATAAACGTGTGGATAAGTTTTTACATAAGCAGCAAGAAGAAATTTTTAAAAAACCATGTCTGAAAGTAGCAGCTCAGCATCTGATGAATTATTTCCTGTTGTCTGAAATGCTTCAGCTGCAAGCTAACTGGCTAACAGCTAAAGGTGGAAATAACAAATTAGTTTCTCCACCTGAAGCAGAAACACCTGGTGAATACCAAGAAAGTCACATGAGGAGGAGAGCCAATCAGATGATTTGATGCAAAACAAACAGGAAGTGATGCTGACTCATCAAGCATAGCAGGAGTGTACTTCCTGTGACAGAACAAGCTAACGGTGGGGTGAAATTAGCTTAGCGGTGACTTGTGATGTATGAACAGTGTTAGCTTAGCTGCTAACAGTGTTAGCTTAGTCACTACACTAACTTCAGGTGAGTTCTTGTCTTGTGGTGGATCTGGACTTCAGAGCGTATTTAAGTTTAGCATCATAGAGGCTAATTAGCATCATAACCTGCCAAAGATCAGATCTGATGACATCATCAGTCATTTTATTGATGTTTTATAACGACTGAAGACGAGCAGCTAAAGCTAATCTGAGTTACTGTTTACAAGCTAAAGTATTACAGCATTTATTATTTCTACTTTTACTGTGATTCATCTTTACTCATGTTGGTACAGTTTGTAGTATTATTTACTTCTAAAATCACCATGACAATGACTCACATTGTTCATGTAGTGTCGAATATTGTTATTACCTTCAGACGTCCTGCTGTTGTTTTAAGGTTTTCTCTTTTTGATTTAGGTTTTTCTTGCGGCCTGTTAATATCTAATGTAATTGGTTTAATATCTAACAGGACGTTAGCCTGATGAAAGAAGCGGGTTTAGCCGTCAGACTCCTGCTGTGGAACCGCAGAAACCACCTCAAACATCAGGACGGATCAGCAGTGAGGAGTTTATCCACGCTAACCATAATTACAGTTTGGACCGCCATGAAAAAGCTTCCGCTCTGACATCAAATAGCAGAAAGGCTTTTCATTTTTCCTTTGTTTAGTGTGGCGAAGGAGTGCAGAATGATAGGCGGAGAGATGACAGGAGTCAGAGAGCGAAGGAGAGAGTAAGACGACAGAGCGATGCAAGGAGACGGAGAAGAATGAAAAATAATGAAAATGTGATAAGAATAATGGATAGCGAGAGAGAGAAAGAGAAAGAGAAAGAGAGAGAGAGAATGTTGATAAAGCATTTAGAGATGAAAAACTAAAAACTATGACAAGTTTTCACTGTTTCTACTGGAGGTGACTGTACTGACCTTATGTGTGCGTGTGTCGGTATGTGTGTGATTGTGTGTGTCTGTGAGTGTGGTTGTGTGTCCATGTGTGTGTGTGCGTGTGTCCACGTGTGTGTGTTTAGAGAAAACTCTGTGTTTCAGGTGTGTATCTGTCCTACGTTACGTCCCCTTCATCTTTCATACTTTGCCTTCATTTTGTCTCCATATTTGGTCGTTTGACGGCTGTGAGACGATGATGAAAGTTTATGTTTAACTTGACAGCTGACGTATGGAAAACATGGAAAACACGGAAAATCTACACGAGCGATAGGTGAAGGTGAGAAAAAAGACCAAAACAGGAAGTGGAGCTAAAGATCCTCTCATCTGCAGAGGTCGTGAAGCGCCATCGTCATGCATAGTCGTCATGGAAACGCATCAACCACGAAGCAGGACGCGGACGCTGGCGTCCACATTGCGTCCGTGCTGAGCAGGAAGCACGAGGCTTTATTGTTGCTACTATCATTCCTACAAGGATCAATAAGACGTTTCTGTTCTTATCGGCATTTTCTTCCCAAAACGTAATATATGAAATGATATATTTGAATGTAAAGATTTTACATATATTTACTAATATATTGTATGTTAATTAAATTTTCTAAAGCAATATATTGTAATGCATAATAAATGCACACTTGTTTTTTTCATTAGAAATTTTGGTAAATATATGTAATATGTATGTATATGTAACATGTTATATGATACATGAAAAGTGCTAATAGTGTGTCCTTCAATATATTGTGAATATATAATTGAGTGTACGCATTATTAAATGTGATTAAATGCATTAGATCTCCATGCATGGAAAAAGTATTTCCACTGTATTTTATATTTTGTGATATATTTGTGGAAGTGGATTTGGAGGAAAAAATGCTTGATGCTTTAACGAGAAGACGGTGGCGTTCTGCTCCCAAAGTCCAGAAAAAAGAAAGGATGAAAAATCATTTTAACATGTTTATGAATGTGAATGAAAAACAAGAAGTGAAAAAATGAAGCGTTTGGGTAATAAAGTTTGGAAAGTATCTACTTCCTGTTTGAACAGGAAGCAACACTTTATAGGAAATGTGGTTTTAAAAGAGGAACATGATCATAACAACAAAACTCATAACCTTTCATTCATTTTTATCAGATTTAGCAGTTAACCCTGTTTTATTTTCAGCAGCTCAGTAATTAATATCGTTAATTTTATATTTCCTGTTTGTGATATTTGATTTATTGTATTTAGGAGTTCTAAGTCTCATAAAACACCTGAGATGCTGAGGTCTGATGTTTAGAGCGTTTTGCTAAAAATCATTTTAAAAAAAAGGACACGCACGCAAACACACACACACACACTAACATCTCAGGCCAACTTCTTGAAAACAGACTCTCTCTCTTCCTGCAAAGCTTCATAATTGACCTTCTGAGTGTTTCTGACCATCTGTGACTTCAGCCAGTCTCAACACTTTCACTGCCTCTTCCTCCTCTTCATCTTTTATGTTTTATTCCCTCTCTTCCACCTCTTCCTCTTTTATTTCTATCTGATCCCATGAAGATGACAGCATCAATCAAACTCTCTGGATGGAAAGTCTCACTTCAGCGTTATGCAGCATCAGGAGAAGTCTGATCTGACTTCCTCTTCCTCGCTGATGGAGCAGACAGAACACGCCTGAATAAAACATCACGGCTCGCTCTGACTTCTTTTCCTGGACTCTAATCTGCAGGATGCTGCTAATGATGATGATGATGATGACCTTGATGATGGTGATGATGATGTTGATGAAGCTGCTCAGATTCGTGTTCCTCTGCACTTACAGCCATGTGAGGCAGCAGTTCCCAGGTCAACAGCGCCCCCTGGTGACAGAGGAGGAGATGTGACGGAGGGAATTAATTTCCTGGTCAGAAAGACACTTAGAACTTTTTATTTAGTTTAGCCTTTATTGTTTTAATAACTTTATTTCACGGCTCATATGTCCACACGCGTGTCGGTTTGGTTTGAACATTAATAGAACATCTTTACTTGTCTGTTTTTGAGGAGGACAAAAACAAATGCATTAAAAGATATAAGTCAATCCTAGTTTTGAAAAATTTAGAAAGTTATGAGCAGAAGAAAAGTGCAGCTTTTAATTTCTAATGTAATCGATTTACATGTGTGTGCAAAGTGTTGGTTGTTGTCTGTGTGTGTGTGGTTTTTTTTTTCCTCATATCCTGGAGAGGAATCTAAAGGAAAATAAATGAAATGAAAAAAGTAAATATATTTCTACTGAAATTTTTATCCAAATGTTGACACATTTTTAATTCATAGTGTATAAGAAGTTTTTTTTTTTTTTTTTNTTTTTTTTTTTTTTTTGTGCTGTGCTTATTTTATTGAGGTTTTTGTTATTGAATCTTTATGTCATGTCTGCTTATCATGTCCTGGACACTCATTAAAAAGAGATTTTTTAATCTCAGCGAGGTTCTCCTGGTGAAATAAATCTTAAATAAATAAAAGATAGTAGGATCATATAAATGGGAAAATGGTTCATGTATGATGGATTCTCCTCAACGTAAAAACCAACAAGTGACATATTTAAATTGGCTTTCTTCTCCTCGCTCTTTATTATTTCACAACTTATTCTGCTTCCAGCCATTTTTTGATACTTAACTAGTTCTGCAAACTTTAACCTATTCAAACCGTTCAAACTTCAGGCTCCTCAGAAAATATGACCTTTAGTATTTGATTTTATTTCTTTTTTAAAAAGATTTTATTGATGGTCCCTAACCATGGTGGATGTTTTCTATTGAAAACGTGTTCTAATGAAATACACGGAAAAATAGTGGAAATGTGTTAATTACTGTCGGCAGAGAGAAGATGAAGACACAGCAACGTCTCAGGTGAAGCAAACTTTACCTGATAAAAATATTTTTAGATCAGGGACATTTCTGTCCATACCTAAATCTATAAATGTATTAATCTATAAATCTATACCTGTCCACAGAATGCATCAGTTTGAATTCTGATTGGACTGTCTTTTTGTTTTTTTTTTGTTTTTTTTAACTTGACTCACTAAAAGTTTATTTCACTTCCGTTATCTGGCGTAACTGTCCAATCACAGTCCAGCATTAGAATAACGTCTTACGCCTTTCATTGCAAAGGAACCTCATTCTATGGTTAAATATTATTGCAAATTCATGAGAATCCTGTGAAACGTGAGATTTCTTGATGTGATCTGAAGGTCTATAAAACAGGAAAATACTAAACCTTATGAAACAGAATCTTCAAAAACAGCAGCAAAGTAATAAGATATAAATTTATATGGACTCTGATTTCTAGTTTTTGAATTATGGATTTTAGGAAATGGAGCTGTTTGTTTTGTTTTTGTGGTGTGTTGTATGTATCTATGTATATCTGTATGTGTGTTGTATATATGTATCTGTGTTGTATATATGTATGTGTATGAGTGTTGTATGTATGTATGTGTATATGTATCCATCCATCCATTTTCTAAACCCGTTTGTCCTTGGATTTGTATATGTATAGATGTGTATATGTATGTATGTTGTATATGTTTGTTGTATATATATGTAGATGTGTGTTGTATATATGTAACTATATGTGTATGTGTGGTATACATTATATATACATACATACATATGTATGTTGTATATATGTATATATCTGTTGTATGTATATGGTATGTGTGTAGTATATATGTATGTATATGTATGTGTGTTGTATATATGTATGTGTGTTGTATGTATGTATATGTGTTGTATATATGTATGTGTAGTATATATGTATGTATATGTGTATGTGTGTTGTATATATGTACATATATGTGTGTTGTATATATGTATGTATATCTGTAGTATATATGTATGTATATGTGTATGTGTATTGAATATACTGTATGTATGTTAGAACCCAGGAAGAATAGCCAACGCATGTGCTGGTGCTAACGGAGATCCTCATACTTGTAAAGAAGAAGAAAAAAATGTTGTTTTTGATGATGATGATGATGATGGGACTTTTTGGTATCATGTTGTCAGTCATCACTCTGATGAAGCTGTTAATTAGCGCCACCTTGTGTCATAACAGGTGAATAACGTTTAATTCTGTGAAGAAGAATTAGTGCCATTAAATCATTTTTTTAACCACGTGATGCTGTAAAACATTGAATACATGTTTTATGAGTCTGTGTGTGCGTGTGTGTCGCAGATGTCCAAATTTAAAAAGCAGACAAACACACATACAGACACACACACACATTTTCTCACCTTTAAAGATGAATTTCTCACTTTCTTTCTTGCTGGTAAATATAAATAAAGCAGTTTGACCTGTGAAGATCATCAACATAAAACACTAATTACAAAGCTTACAGCATCAACAAACACCTGAACTCATACTGAGTGTGTGTGTGTGTGTGTGTGTGAGTGAGATCACTTAAAGGTGCAGTACCTGCTGAAGGCCAGTGGGTGGCAATGTTTCCACAGCAGAACACGTGAAGGTAAAATGCATCAGAAGTGCTGATTTTGCCTCAATTCACCATTAAAATGTTAAAATGTTATTAGAGACTCGGTGAAGATAAAACTAATAAAATAATTATTAACTGCAGCAAAATTAAATTTGCTCTGGTCTGAATCAGACTAAATAGTTTCAACATCAAGTTGAACCAAAATTAATTGGTCATGTGAAAAAATTTGCTCATTGGTCAGAAATGTCTGGAGGCGGAGAAATAAACTCCAAACAGGAAGTGGTTTCTATCAAAGTAAATCAGAGTAACAAAGGTGAATGTGGATCCTTTCCTAGTCATTTGATCCATGATCCATGAAGAAGAAAACTATGACAGCAGAATCTGAATCACGTGTGGAAAACCACTTGCTGCTTCACGTGAAGATGTGCTGCCTTCACATGCTGAGAACATACAAGCACACGCTAACCTGAACACGTGTTAGCTAAGATTGATGTGTTTCACCTTGAACAGCATCATTTGATCTGATCATCAGTTTACTTCACATCACACACACACACACACACACACACACACACACACACACACACACACACATACTCTGCTCCTAATCAATCAATACATCAATACATTGATCTGCAGCTGCTTTAGACATAGTGTAGGTTGTGTTCAGACAAACAAAACGCTCCAGAGTTTGTTTAAATCCAGATTGGACTCACTTTGATTGTGTTCAGATCAAATGAACGCTGGTCCTACCGAACCGGACCAAACTAAGCCTGTTTTATTCTTTAAGATTCAAAAAATAAATGTTAAGGAAGTTATTTTTACTTCCTGGCAAACAGACGGGATTTACAGCCGAGTTCTGAATCTGTCCAGGTCACGTCCTCTGATAACTAATAACTCACAGACAGAACTTCATGTTTAACATGTCTAAACTAATAACACACAATCATTCAGTCAACACACTGTCAAATGTGACAAGTTGACCTTACTTTAAAAAATCTAGGAAACCGATTGCCTTGAAAAGGTTAAGTAAATATAACTATATAACTATAAAGGGTTAAATGCAGCCTCAAGGGGGCACAAGCCAGTGTCCTCCTTGTGCCGGTCCCAAGCCCGAATAAAT